>JXSR01S046169.1:39485-51088 GCA_000969725.1 Ophiothrix spiculata
ATTTTAGTGGTAACTATCTACACAAAGCAGTCTCTTAACAGCTTTCAAGGTCCAATGCATCTCTAAAGTCTTGTGCACATATAGAAAGAGATTTGTTGTTGAAGAGGCCATTGATCAAAGCAAAGGCATTCTCACTGCGTGAGAAAAATTGGCATATATGGCTCATTCCAGTGAAAACTAAACCTTTTTGATTTCAAGCAAAAAATCATCTTTTTTTATTCGACCATATGAGCAGTTTTTTCAGTCATACGTTTGTTACTTGGTACGCGAGAAGTATTTCCCAAACAGAAATTGTGAAGTTTTTCTATCCATGCATGAATGAGCACAAATTTTAACTCAAAAATGTCACAAACGTTACCTAAAAGTTACACCAAAATGTCACAAACGTTACCGAACAAAACAATGTATTAAAAGAAACAATAGAATTTCCTTAAACTCCATGAAATTATTTGCAAATATGTCACCCATCATCTGTAGAAAGCGCAATACAAAATTAGCTAACATGTCAGAGAAATTTAACTTTTAAGTCATTTAGAGCATCCGTGCGAGGTCACAAACGTTACCGAACGTTACATGGGCTTTATTCAGGATTTTAGCGATTTATTTTATTTTCAAACACCTACATATACGGTATTGGTCCCACTAGATGGCACTCTTATCAACAATAAACTCGTGGATAGAATGTCTATGCTAGGAGCTAAAGCCATTTAAAAGTGACATTTTCCACTTTTTTGGTCACAAACGTTACTTTGGAATCACCCCATGTAAAATAACGTGCATCTATGTCACCCCATGTAAAATAACGTGCATCTATGATCTAGAATTAAAAATAATAATTTAGGCCAAAGCAAAAAAAGAACTCTGTCTCAGCTTCCCGTGCGCATTAGGTTAAAAATTCTAATTTTACCGCATTAATTTTTTTTTAGGTTTTCAGGAGATTTTTTGCTTTTTTTAATTTTTTTTTTCTTACATCGAGATAAAAAAAGAAGAAAAAATTCGGCCGCGAAAAAAAGTAACCTAAAAAGGTAATAAAAAAATCGATTTCCGCGTGCGCATAGCCTTTTTTGACTAAAAAAAAAAACAAAAACGCATAGCACTTAGGGTTTTTGGCCTAAGGAAGCTAAGACGGAGTCCTCTTTTTTTTTTTGCCTTATCTATAATTTTTTTTGCGATATGGCTTCAATCAGTGGACCAGCACTGCTTTTCGTTGACGATACCACTAAAATAAATTTGAGGGAGTTGATCTGGTCAACTGGCACAGGTCTTTAGGCCATTAAGATTTTGTCATAGATGTAAGCCTATTAAGTCGAGACGATGATTGGTGATTTTCTCAGCACCTGAGCTTGCGATTTTGCGTTTGGACGTAGCAAGAAAAATATTTTGCCAAAATGACGTATAGAGGCAATTATCTCTGGATATACTTACAGATCTCCGATGAGTTACTTGCGGACTCCGAATCTGAAATGAATAAGTAAGTGTTTGGCAATGAGATTGAATTCAATAGGGCCTACTTCATAAGTGTAATAATAACTGATTACATATATATAGATACAAAAAGTACTCCACAATTTTGGTCAAATTAAGTTATATGCACCAAATTTGAAATCAGTCCTATCACAGCATGCTTTCTGTGGTATAAAAGAAAAGATGGATTTGTTACAAAAAAATGATTTTTGCATCAATTTTTGTCATATACATGTATCTTTTCAATGATCTTATAAGATAATAATATTTGGTTTGATTTTAAAGGTGCTTTTTTAATCTTTAAAGAAATTAAGAATGAAACTCGTGGTTTACTTTATATAACAATGAACTATCAATCTACAATGTCAGATTTTTTCACAGAATGCCCCTATACGATCAAACTAAGAAATCCAGAACTCGTTTCGTTTTTGCAGGAGGGCATGCCGATGTTTGGGTGCGGGCCTATTTTATCACTAAAATTCTCCATTTTCTTGAGTAGTTGTAGCCTCTTAAAGTGTCACCTCTATCAATTGCCACAGACTTGGTTGACACAGTTTTGGAGAAAAAAAAAGTCCGCAAGAATCACGCAGGTGTGAAAAAATACGTTAAAAACAAGTTTTAAAAATGATAAAAGTTCATATTTGACCCCCTGAATTACCATTTCCCATTATGTGTTGTTGATATTGGTCACATTCATGAAATAATATATTGAATACATAATAAATTCTGGTTTAAGAGCTGTGCATCGATGGCTGAACAGCGCCTCGCAAACATAAATATTCCAGGAAAATCCATATTTCGGGGACCTAATCGAATGTTGGGTAATGTTAAATTTCCCCCAAATCACTTTGTTTTGTACGCTAACTGACCAATTTTAATATCCAACTGATGCCAACACCTACTTTTGCTTCCTTCATTAAAAAACTTTTAAACAAATATGTCCTTATTCTGTCGTTTTTCTTTTAAGTTACGGTATTACAGTGTAAAATTACTGAATACGGTAATCTTTTTTGTGAAATAAAAATTTACTGCAAAATAGTTTGTAATAATACTGTTTTCAAGAAATAATTGAAACACAAGTGAAAAAATTTCACTTGATTCCGACCGTTCGTTTCCAAGTTACAAGCATTTTGGAAATCCCCATAGGCTATTGTGTTGTAATTTATGTCGGGGCCCCGACAATTATTAGAAAATGACACTTTTTTAAACAATGCAAGCTCATATATGAAGGAATGGTTTGGTATATGGTAACATGTTGAGGATTTGTATAAGCTAAAAAAACTTAATTTTGATAGAGGTGACTTTGAGGGTGAAAAGTGAATCATTAATTGCCCCTTTAAATTGTGAGATACCCGCGCTATTAACACACACACACGCTTCATATTTGACCTTCACCTTGAATGGTCATAGGAAATAACCTAAGATGACCTCAGGTCAACTTTTTGGCAATTGACTTGATGACCTCTTGACTTTGACATAACTTGACATTGAGCAAAGGGCTATTCATGGCCAAAGTTTGGTCAATGTGGGGTTAAGGGTTAATGAGTTAATAACGTGAACTTGAAATAACCTCCGATGACTTTGGATGAACTTTTTGAACATTTTTGGGTTTGACCTTGGAAATGACCTTTTGACGTTGGATGACCTTGATCAAACACCCTATGGACACTCCGGGTGGGGTCATGTGTGGTTAGAGTTTTGTCGAAATCGATGTAAGGGTCTCAGAAACAAACAAACGCGGTCCATCTTTGACCTCGACCTCGGATGGACTAACGAATGGGAACTCGATGTTCCTCGGACCATGGAAATAGTAATACATGCTACTTCATTTACTAACTTCATTGTTAATAATACTCTGATCTTTTTGTTGTGTTTATTTACTCATTAAATAAACACAACAAAGAGATCAGTAAGGTTGTACGCCCGGAAGGGGGGGGGGGGGGGGGGGGGGGAGTTGTAAGGGCAATCATCTGTGGAACTTTTAATCATTCGCTTGAATTGACTATCCAAAAAATACCCTAAGCTAGGATTCTTGATTAGATTTCTATTAGAAATAAAAAAAAAATAAAGTTCTATCTGCTTAAAGTTTTCGGGTTTTTTGGGGACAAATTTGTTAACAATTTTGGCCAGATAGAATTCAAAATTTCATAGCTAAATTTGAAAAAGAAACACAATTTATTATGAAATGTTTTAAAATGTTCTCCGATTTTCACAGGTTACTCCAAACCGTGATTCAAAATTAAGAGTGAATGAATGCCATTACGGTACAGTAAAGGAATTCATACACCGGAATTACCACCTTTTCCGAACTGAAATAGAATGTCATAATTGCACAACATTAAAGGGGGAAAACCTCCCTTTATTAAAACATGTCAAAAACTTTTGCGATTTATTGTACAGTTGGTACATTGTTTATATTTTGAAAAACTAATTTCTGGCACTCATTTCCACTTTATTTCCACCCATTCCGATTTGCTCGAGAAACACAGGCCAAAAAACTGCGTTTTAGGCTTGAGGCAAGCTGTGGAGTACATAACCGCCATTTGTACATAAATTGAAAAATACAAATGGTACTTGAAAAAAAAGAAATGTTTGATTCCATATTCATGAAAGGAACCTTTTTGAATAAAATTTATGAAAATCGCACTGTTCTGATCAGAGAAATCAAACGGTACGTTTCGTTTGTTTACATGGTTACGATTTCGGGAAGTGTTTATAATAGGTAAATTTATTATAAATATCATTTGTCACATGAGTGAAGTGTTGCAGTTTGCATCTGATAAATATGATCATTTTTTGGGATATTGGGTATGTGCAATTTAATATGCGACTGGTTTGATTACAGAGCTTGGTCTGGCTGTGGTACAGCACAGCCAGATATTTCGGGTAAATTCCGATATGTTTCAAGCCGTTTCGACTCATTTCGATACATTTCAAGTTTACCATTAAATGACATCGAGCGCAGTTTTTTAGAAGACCATACTCATATTCAATGTGTTGTAGTATATAAGAAAGTGTGCATGTGTTTTTATCGATTTTTCGGTTGGAAAGCAAGTTTTTGACTTACATTTAAATGATCTTAATACTAATTATAGTCATATTCTTTCGTTTAAGGTTGTACATGTATTTACTTAATATGATCAATCGATTTTTCAGTATTGCTTACCTACGCCGGAGATCTGACATACTACCAATATCGTGGCGACAGCTGCAAAAATGAGAAACTTGACCATCTTGGGAGAAAAAGCGCAGAACCTTCAAGATCGAATAATCTACAGAATCAATCGCAGCCAATTGCAAATATTCAAGCTGGATATCACAACAAGGAAAATGTTACGAGATAATAATGGCTCATTAAGTAGGGCGTATCAAGTCTTGGAAACGGACTTGCTTTTGCTTTTACGCATAAATGTAATACATGAATGAGTATTTTGAATACTTTTTTTTTCATGTTTTTATGGGATCGTTGATTTTGAGAAGGTCACGGAGTGACGACCTCGTACTGAAAATGACGTCTATTCGGGCGTTTACTGTTTATCAAGGTTCCGTGATCTTGTAGCGTATAATAATAAATTATAGTAAATTATATGTGCCTAAAAGTATTTGACCAGTGACAGTTTTGTAGTATGTAGACATTTACATTTACTTTCAGATTTTTAGGCGGCTCGCTGCACATACATGGCGATTCGGTTTATGACTCATGGGTGTCCGTAAATTTACCGGTGTTTGAAAGTAGGCTGCGATCACATAGTCCAAGTACAGACTCCCAAAAAAGTATCGCCTTCCCGGGGGGTGGGGGTGGTTAACTCAAATTTGGTTTGGGTAGGGACGTGCCTCTGGAAAATTCTTAAAGCCACCCATCCAAATACCCATTTTTGAGGAAAAATTGACCCATCCATATACCAAATCTTACAAATTTGGAGCCATATCTAACCAAAAATCTCATTTTTTTCTATCCAAATTTAGTCTACTTTGGCAAATTTTTCTAACATTTTGAGAAGAAAATTTGCGGCAGTCTGGCGCAAATTTTTGACAATTCATAAAAGAAAACCCATCAAAATACCAAATTTTGCGAAGAAAAGGGACCGATTGGAATACCAGAGAGCCTGATTTTGCTACCTGAATTTGCGGCACGTTCATTATAACCCCTTTTGTGCTAAGTAGCCCCCCGGGGACAATTGACTGAAAAAGAATGAAGTTGTGAACTTTTAAACCCCTCGAGGTCAATAAAAAAGTTGCACATTTTCATTTTTCGCACAGTACAAAACATCCGCTTAGATACCAAGACGGTACAAGCGGTGGCATTGATTTCATTAACCCTAACCTCCTACCTACCATTTTTCGTTCTCAGCCTATATCTCCTCGAAATAAGGGTGTCAAAAATTGGTGGTTTCCACCGGGGCTCGAACCAGAGACCCCTCGCTTCCCAATCCCGTGTCCACCTACACCAAGCCACCCGAGGGGCGCAGCCTATAGGCAGCGATTTCGTGCCCATATGGGACTCCGGTCTATATGACGTATTCGGACTTTGGTGATTTGCTCTTGTAGCTTTTTGTAATCTTTGGGAGCTTTATGGTTAACTAACGCGTAAATAACACTATTGCAATTCATATTGCCACATTTTGTACTGTGCGAAAAATGAAATTTGCAACTTTTTTTAATTGACCTTGAGAGGTTTAAAAGAAAACTTCATTTTTTTTCCAGTCAATTGTCAGAAAAAGTTTTTTTTTTCCTTTCAAGTAATTTTACCCCGGGGAGGGCACTGACCTAGAAAGGTGGTACGGGAAATATGGAAATTTACGGAATGTGTTCCGTAAAAGTTCCGTACACTTCACGGATCTTTTGCGGAACGATGTCCGTAATGATGTTCCGTGAAATTACATATTTTTCCGTAACAAATTACCAACCCGTAAAACTACGGGAAAGAAAAAAAAAGATCCGGAAAATTTGCTGCCGGTATTTTCCCCGTAATTTTACGGACCATTTTTTTTTTTACAGTGTAGCCATGGTAGCTATGCATTTTCCTGAAATTTTACCCAGAAATCAGTATATTTGATCTTATAATATTTGAAGATGATGATATATGCTAGGGTCGCATTCCATTGATGCTACAAAAAACATATCCGAATAAGGATTTTGTGATGAGAACATCGGTATATTTGCAGTGATACAAAATCATCAAAATATACTACTTTTTCACTTGGACAGGTCAATTATCCTTGTGTCCGATGAACGGTGTTTATTTACCAAACCCTTACGTTGGCATTTGAGCTTTCAATAACATGACACTAAATCTCAAGTAGATCGGTTAGTATAACAACACATCAGATATATATTGAAAGCAACATTCTGTTTCCGTATCATCTTGTATTCCTATACGGGTATTTATAATCCTGGAATGGGTCGAAATGGGTCGGAATGGATCGGGAATGGGTCGAGGATTTATAAATACCCATATATTTGTTATACTACACACATTAAATGTACCTTCTACATGCACAACACACAGTGGATCAGCCAGATTTGCTTTCTACAATCATTGTCAAAATTAGATGAAGCAATATCCGAAAAGCATTGCATTAAATTTCCAAGCACTAGAACTTCCCTAACCACTGACCCCCTCCTCACACCCCTATCTCAATGTTACCCCCCCCCCCCCCTTCTTGGTCAGAAAAATTATTCTTGGTGCTTCAGCATTGTATATGGGTAAGAGGGGAATGCATTTTCTTGAACGTCTGATTTTTGCTACAGCAATTATTATGTACAAAGATTAGCTAAGATTGTAGCAAATATACTTATATAGGCCAACGTGTTTTGGTGATTTATCTCTGGATCTAACAAACAATAACGATTTTTTTTTATTTCTTACAAATATACCAACTTCTTTAGGGGTACAATGTCAATTGAAACTTATAGGTTTAGGGGAGGTGATATAACTTCATGAATTTTGATTTTCCACCATTGTTATGATGTTGGTGGATTATGATTTTGATGTTTATTAAGGGGCGGCTTCAAAACTCAACCGGCGGTTGTCTGCCGGTTCTGGGCGGTTCAACCGGAAGAAACAATAGCCAACCGCCCAGAACCGTCCAGAACCGGCACACAAACCGCCGGTTGAGTTTTGAAGCCGCCCCTAATCCATTTGTGCCTATATTCATAAATTTGACTGTTTCAGGAATTTAACTTGTGGTACGACCATTTTGCTCAAAATGCTCAAAGAATGCTCCTCATCAATTCAAAAAGGTTTTTTTTTTGTTTGACATATTGGTAAGATTAACTTATCTATAAAACTGATCAATTTCATTATTACATTATAGGTAAAATAAAATAATGTTTAAATTCCGGAGGCCATGACAACCTTGTGGACGGGTCGTTTATGAGAGTGGCTTGTATATTAGGTTTCATAAATTGTGTTCTTCTGCAAGCATGTGTGTATCTCCAGAACTATACCCCAAAATTCCTCAAATTTAACTAGGCCATTCAGCTTAAAGTTCTTTCGTACACTAGTTCGGGATCCTTTTTTGTATCTATCTTATATGTCTACTTATTCACCGATTGAGCGATCTATTCGACTATATGAATATATTTAACGTACTCGAATTTTAAAATAAAGCTCAAAGGTATAGGTATCATTCACCGAAGTACTACGCATACTGCTGCGTTGTTTTTAAACAATTAAAACACTATATTCCAAGAAATGCCAAACTTTCACAAAAATAGATTGTGGACCCTTCATGAAATGATATATTTATTTCATTTGTCAAATATTTGAAAACAACTTATGCAACTATTTTGTATCTCTCAACGCAACACGGAATGACTATCACATAATTATTATATCTACTAGCTCAAAGACATTGACAATACTACACAAAACAAACCCCTTAGTTAACCCAAGTTACTTTAATTTCCTCCTATCTATTACATTTCCATCCATTCGTATTCATCACCCAAACACACTACTGGTAATTTAAGACACGTTTTGCTCCTCTAGCTGTATGGTGGGCATGTCTACATTTTTATTTCTTCACCAGTTCATGCTGCCATGTCGTATTTGCAATATCGATAGATTTTAGTTCCATCTAGTTCTCAACCAAAATCTCAAAGATTCCACTAATTTTGTCTGGTCGTGCGAATAAAATTTAGTGGTCTAATATTATGAAAAAATGAAATGAAAAATTGAAATAAGAAGGGGTCAGTAAATTTGAAACGCTCAGTAGACTTCTTTTTAATTTAGAAAAAAATAATTTTTGGGAGATCGTATAAACGAATATATTATATATAATGAAAAATGTAAACTTAAAAATAATTTTGTAACGAAGCTATCAGAACAATATAAAGTGAAAGGAGGTGTACCTAACTATTATTAGCACCTTTGAATATGATTTTCATATTGTCGGTGTTCATTACTACGTTAGATATGGTTGAGCTACACTGAAAACTTTAACTAGTCAAGCAGCTTCTTGACTAACTTTAAATTAGTCAGACAGGTTAGTCCAGCTTGCCTGACTAGTTTGACATTGCTTGAATAGCTTGTAAACTAGTCAAGCTTGCTTGACTAGCTTGTAAACTAGTCAAGCCCACTTGACTAACTTGCAAAACCTTGCTTGACGAATTTTCCAGACTGAGAGCTTGAATAGCTTGACAGTACAAAAGAGCTTGACCAACTTCAAGTTGGTCAAGCTGGCTTGACTACCTTAAGTTAGTCAGGCTGAGCACGGTCAGGTGGAGTCATTGATGGCAACATGGTGGACAGCACAGACATGTAAAACATCGTGCCGTCGTTTGACCTCATAAATATCACCATTATGTACTGATGTATCGTGAATTATAACATTTGATTATATGCAGCTCACGGACTATTTTGGTGGTACTCATATGTCACTCTTAAACCTCTCTCAACATTATTGACGGATTAGCTATACATCGTGGATTAAGCTTAAAAGCTTGTTATCGTACATGTGCACTGGCGTGCTCGACTAGCTTGCCTGACTAACGTTGCCTAGTCCCGCTTGACTAACTTATCGTTAGTCAAGTCTGCTTGACTAACGTTAAGTTAGTCAAAATGGGTACCATCTGGACTAACGTAAAACTAGTCAATAACTAGTCAAGCGACTAGCCTAGACTAGTCCAGCTTGCTGGACTAACGTCAAGCTGGTCAACAGACTAACTTAAAACTAGTAAAACAACTAAAATGAGACTAGTCCAGCATGCTGGACTAGGCTAAGTTAGTCATCCTTGTTAGTCCAGCAATACTGACTAACTTAAAGCTAGTCTAGATGGGTACCATCTGGACTAGCTTTAAGTTAGTCAAACTGACCAGTTTAGGTTTTCAGTGTACTAGTGATACTACTAGTACTAATAATGATAATAAATGTTTAGCAGGAAATACTTGGGGCTTACGAGTAGTTGTGTTCATCTAGTTTCACTTTTCATTTGTTGCACAGATATTATCTGTAATAAATCTGCTTTATTGTATGTACATCTTTTTTCACTGCAACATATTTCGTTGAACAGTATACAGTACTTTTATACGCATTCACAAACAAACAAATAAACAAACAAACATAAACAAAACAAAAAGAGAGTAAAATATGAAGTATCTTAAGTTTCTTATAAATTTATATAAATCAACATAAAAAATTGCATCTCAAAAACAAAGGTATATATTGGAACATATGAATTACCGATATCCATATATGTACGCGTCTTCTTATTATTATCATCTGATTATCATCCCTTCAAGGTTACATCATCTTGAGCGATTCTTGAGAGGTAGGTACAGAAAAAAGAAAAAGAGATCAGATGAAGGTTAACGTCCCCATGGCGATGTAGAGATGTCACACACGGCCTGGCGAGTAAAATGCTGCTCCTTGAGATTCACTGTCAATTAGTACTCTAGCTGATCCATTTGCATGTTACTGGAGTAAGAGTGAGTTCATTGCCATGTAATATTAGCCATTATGTGATTTGTATGCGCAATGGTTAATGTCCTGGCAATCTGTGTACATTTTATATATCACTTTGCAAATGTTGTTACTCTTAAATGTGTATGATCCTGTTTTAACATGATTATTATTTACTTTTAGCTACTTGACCTAGACACCTGAAATGCATTTTGTAAGGTTTAACCATGAGGATGCATTGTGTTTACTCTTCAAATGCAAAAGAAAGTATGTAACTCTGGGGATGAGTTGGTATGAAAGTACATAAGAAAAAGAAAATAGGTATATCAATTAATTTTATGTCATATCTCCAAAAAAATGTGGAGATAAAATGTTTGATTTATAATCAGAAAAATATAGGCTCTAATTTGGTATCAAAAATGTACCACTTACAGTTGAGCCCCGAAGGACCACAATGTGATCGGATCCTACACCTTTAAGCGATAATTAGCATAAAAAGCAATTTGACGACGTTCCCTAATGCGACAACCAAATGAAATGACAACTTCGAGAAAGTAGTTTCCAACTTGTGGCATGTACTCGAATATAAATTTCGTCGCAACATTGAACTACTTTTTCAGATGCCATTGTTAAACAGAAAAGCCAATTTTAAATAATATGCACCTTTCCGTGTTTCAATAATTTGCCGATTTCCTTGGTCATGTTGGTTGTAAGGACACAGTTCATACGTGACGAAATTTCAAAGTACAATTTGTTCTGAAACATAGTATTTATAGAATGAAGGGGTTCACTCTTATAAGTACAATTTGTTCTGAAACATAGTATTTATAGAATGAAGGGGTTCACTCCTATGCATGATCGGGTGTGAAATAGTATAACGTCAACTAATGCTTAAAGAGGAAAATATAGACACTCTTATGCAAGACCGGTGTAGCTTGCTTAAAGAGGAAGACATAGATAATAGTGTAAGTAACGTGATAGATTATTTTGTCTTTAACTAGCAATGAGACAGGATTGATTGTCATCCTTAGCTTATCTGATGTTTTTAAGGAAAAAGTGCAAGTATAGATTTGGGATTTCACTCCCACACGCATTGATCACTGCTACTATATATATATAGGCTCATTCTCCGATAAACTGTGCAAATTTGGTTAGAGAAATGTTGAAATTTCGACTACTAACAACTCATGAAAAACATACAAAATCATAAACTCTTATGGTTTCTGAAGAAGA
>JXSR01S046169.1:51713-65880 GCA_000969725.1 Ophiothrix spiculata
CTAAACCACTCAAATCATTTGTAATAGGTTTAACAACGTTAAACAAGCAACACGAACATGAGCGACACCAAAACGGCAAAGTTGCACACTTTATCGGAGAATAAGCCTATATACTACCTTATGGTAAATACTGTAGCTAGTAGTGTTTTATTAATCAAATGATTAAATCAAATGTGCACTTTTCAAGTACAAGACTTAAAAATCGTCGGTGTTGAAGATACAGTGGTACAACATTAGCTGATCAAAATGTAAATATCCCAACTTACTCGAAAAATAAGGTGGTACTTAAGCTCATCATAAAAAGTGTGACTCGTAGAAGGGTCTGATTTTGACCCATCATGGCGTCTACGTTTTGGGGAAAGGGGGTACTTTTTAGCACAATTTACGTCATAAAGGGTTGTAAATTCAAACCATCTTCGCCATGTCCGTTATTAAGGGTCACCTGTTTTGGGGTTGGTCATCTGACATCATAAAAGGTCTAAAAACAAAAGAAATTAGGTTAAGACTTCATGCAAATGAATATACAATATTTGAAATTGTATACTTAATTTGTTAGCAAAAGGTCATTACAAACTTTTTTCACTATATTCACTGTTCTTAAGCCATTTGGGATGCAATTTGCTATTAACAATTACGCCATATAGGATACAATAGGTGGTCTGATTAGCATAAATTTCAATAATGCTAATAAATCGTAAAAATCACTTTATTTTTCGAGGCCCCCCCCCCCCTTTGGCCTACAGACTGAAGAAGCAAAACGAGTTTCAAATTACCAGTGGTGTGCTCGAGTGATGAATGTAAAAGGATAGATGTAATGTAATAGATATAAGGAAATTAGTCTAGAGTAACTTGTGTTAACTAAGAGGCACTGGTATGTAGTATTATGTGAATGTCTTTGAGCTTAGAGATGTAATTATGAATGTCAGTCATTTGGCACAGTAAACGGATCATTGTGAGGCAATACATGGTTGTACAAGATGTTTCAAAATATTCGAACTTGGTTTCAGTAAAATGCATTGTTACTTTTTGTTTACTATAACTTTGACCTAAATAAATATGTAACGATTCTGATTAAAGGTGATAATTATTGAATAAAGACCCTTGGTAACACATTGCAAAAGGAAAATACATAAAGAACTTCTGAAATTAAAAGAAAAGCCAAACAGGGTTGCGTGCCACTTCACTTATCGGATACCATGATGTTTTTTGTGTGTAAAAGTTATGCTTTGATATGATGATATAGGATGATACAGGAACAGAATGTTGCTTTCAGTATCTTGTATATTGTTATTCTAACCAATCTCCTTGAGATTTAGTGTTATGTTTTTGAAAGCTCAAATGTCAACGTAAGGGTCAGATAAATAAACACACAACGTAAAATGGCCTGTTCAAAGTGAAATAAAAGTACATTTTCATGTTTTCTTTTCATCCATACTATCATTGCCATTAGAAACTCCTCCTTAAGATTGATGAAGCAACGCTTAAATATAGTATATCAGTATCGTATTGTGTAATTGTTTTTTTAAGAGTGGAGTCTTTATGGCCCTTACAAAATAGTATGATACTAGGATAATTGTGACCGTCCATCTCAAACCAGCCGTAATGCAGCCTCTCGTCATTTTAACTTTTTAAGAATATTTTCAAAGGCCATGCTATAATGATTACAATGACACCCTTGAATTTCAGAAGTTAAGTTATGTTCCGTTAAATATTGTTAGGGAGTTAAATATATAACTGAGATAAACGCGTTCAAAGATCAGTAAGCCCTATTTTTCTGTTTATTGTCCTCACAACATACAGATATATTTCACATTTCCGACCATTTTCTTGAAATGAAACTTTGCTGGTGTTTTGAAGTAAGCACACAGATTGTGAATCTGTTAAAAAGTCAATTTAGGCAAATACGACCTCAACACGTATTTTCACTTGTAGCGCAACATGAAGTTTGCTGTATTTACGGCTCCTTTGAAATGGACGGTAACAATTTAAGTCCAGAATATAAATACTATAATCTTGTGATGTTATTTAGTACTTGCTACAAGTATTTCCTAACTCGTCAACTTTTGTTTCTTAATCACTGTAATTATTTAGAGAGTAAAACAATATTTTTCTACAAGAATGAATGAACAATCTATGTATTTCTTGTGTAAGAATATATTTTTTGTCAACAGTACAATATACTTGTGGCGTGATATCTTTAATATGTTTAGTTACTGGTTGAGTACATGATAGGTTCAAGTCATTTTAAAGCCAAGTTACATCATTTATTGCAAGTTAAATTTTTAACTCGAACTATCTGGTGTTGATTGCTCTATGTCACACAACACATTATTATCAGAACGACATAAATTCTGCCCGTGAATATAGGCTAATCACCGAGTTGTATTATGTAAAATGTAAGCGATCATAGTAAAGACTGTGCGTATTCAAAATGCCAATTGCCATGCTCAACAACCAGTAAAGTGGTGAATGCTAAGGATGTATCTCAATGTAATTGATATCTGAAAACGAGGAGCAAACTGAAGCAGGCGAAGAGGCCCATGGTGTCTGTTTAATAGAAAGTCTTACTTTTCAATCTCTAATTTTGTTTTATTAAGGGGATTTGAAATTTCTCAGAGATGCAAAATCTTTATTGATTTTCTTAGAAAATTAGCATTTGGTAGATTTGTGCTGATAACGAATCTAAAATAAAAAGGTATAGGTCACCGTGCTCGTTTTTGAGTACAGACATAAAAAAAAAAAAAAAAATCCCGATTTACAACATATAGGTAAAGCTCAAAAAATCAATCATTAAGTGCTTGTAAAATAGTAAATGCTCCATCGATTCTTTTAATTTTTACATGTTAAAGCGTACTTCAGTAAAAAACAGGGTCACCGTATTAGTTTTCAAGAAAAAAAGACAAAACCGGACATTTTTTGAAACCAAAATTTGATTACTTTGATGGCACATCTGCGTGTGCATGATTTTCCGCGTATATTTCACGCAGCGATGCGGCGCTTGATTAACCAAACACGTTAATAAAGCGTGCGTTAAGTGTGCATTGGAATGTGCGTACGCAAAAAGGGTGCAAATAATTTTTTGAATATTTGCTTTTAATGAAACAAATCATTATCCCGCAGTCGTAAGAAACTGCATCTCTGAGAAAACCCCTTGAAAATTCATTTTATAACGACTTAGTCTAGTCTAAATATGTGTTGTTAACAGATTCTTATAAACTTGATGAACAGTGTTCGTGCTTGGAGCTGTTTTAATTAACAGTAAAAAACGTAATCTACATTATAAAGAAAAGTAAAGGATGTGTTCCTATTCATTATCAAGCAAGCGTTACTTTTGTTATTACCTCTGTAAATCTCTGTTCATTTCTTTGAAAATTATACAAACGTTCAGAAATTCAAAAAACAAAAGCAGCAGAAAAATATCACATTTGAAGTGTATTCTAAAATCGATTTTGCACACGTACCGTATAATATTCGAAGTTAAAGAACAATTTTAGAGGAGATCTCTTGAAGCATGTTTTAATGTTAGATTTGATAACTTAATGAAAAGAAGTTGAAAATGCATGTGGAATGCATTCCAATGTAGGCATCATATTTAACGGGTACACCTATGTAATAAATGTAAGGGCATGTTTTTGTCGCATTTTTAGAGATAAAATCATTGAGATCCCTCAAAACCCAGCAAAGTTTTTATTTATTCCAGGGAGTTAAGTGAATCATTCAAACTAAAAAATAAGATTAACATGTGTATCTATTTTGTAAATAATCATAAATATCGATTATCTGAAAGAGTAGGGCTCGTTATTGTTAAAAAACAACTTGTTTATTCAAAATTCTGTAATTTTGATTTTGAATTTTATTCTAACTTCATGCAAGTACTAGAAGAAATGTGTGTTCATAACGCAAGTCTTTAAAACCAGCCGTTGCAAACTTCAAGTTTTCTAGATAAGCACTTTGGTAAGTCTCATTAAATGTGTAACCTCCTTTAATTTTATAATGTTTCAAGAGACCACTGTATGAATTTACTCAGAGGTAATAAACTTTGAATATTATACAGATGATCAGGAAACATTGTCTGACTGAGCTCAACCAACGGAGACACATGTCACGGAAGTGGCATGCTATCGCTAGTTTATTTGCCGTCAAATATTCTACTTGACTTTAGTCTAAGAAAAACATATGAGTTGACTTCATTAAAGACTATACTCAGTAAAAATAATTATGTGATGTCTCGCCCCGAAAAGGGGGACTTTGCGACAGAACACTTTTCGAGAAACTGATGAAAAAAGGCAGCAAAAAATAAAGAAAATAATAAGAATTTCCAGCATATTTTATGTTGTAATATTTGATGGCGTTGATCATTTTACAGCTTAGGAAATGCTGTAACTGATGAAATGATATAATCAAAATTGATATCATCTGTAAAGTCCCCCCTTTTCGGGGTGAGCCATCACATATACAATCAATGTTTATTTGTGTTTATTCATCCCTATATAGCCGTAAATGCAGCAAATTTTATTTTGCACTACAGGTTAAAATACATGCCATGGTCGTAATTTGCTGATTTTTTTAAACAGATTTGCAATATGTATGTTTACTTCAAAACACCTGCAAAGTTCAATTTGAAGAAAATGATCGGAAATATGAGGATACTCAACAAAGAGTATAGTATAGGGCTTACTGATCTTTGAACGTAATTGAGGGTGGGGTAAGCCGCCAAATTCGGTGTAGAGAAATTGAAGTATATAAACTAAATTTTAAAAATCACGACTCTCTGCTTAAACAGTTGTCTCAGTTTTGCTTTGAGAGATAGGTATGTATGTAAAACAACTGTTTCAGTCTAAAATGTAAAACAAATCAATAAGACCAAGGGAATGTATGCAATAACGATAAATGTAATGGCACTTTCTTTACAATAAACAAAACAAAAGTCATTGATTTGATGTATGAAAAATAGATAGATGGACAAAAGTGTCTGTACAAAATTAATCTCCAAAATGACAACTAACAATATTTCAATGATTATGAAACACAGCAAATAGTAACACCAGTTCGACATTTCTATATTCACATACATCCATACCCCAGGGGGGTTCTTACTGACAAATGGTTTCTTAATCACTGTAATTATTTAGAGAGTAAAACAATATTTTTCTACAAGAGTTAATGAACAATCAATGCATTTCTTGTGTAAGAATATATTTTTTGTCAACAGTACAATATACTTGTGGCGTGACATCTTTAACATGTTTAGTAACTGGTTGTGTATATGATAGGTTCAAATTATTTTTAAGCCAAGTTATATCATTAACTGCAAGTTAAATTTTCTATATTCATGAAACACCGCTAACTCTAGTTGGCTGCTAACTCTTTGTCTACCTGTCAAATTTTGACAGTTATACAATAGGTTAGCAGCCAACTAGAGTTAGCGGTGTTTCATGAATATGGGCCCTTGTGTTGATTGCTCTATGTCACACAACACATTTATCAGAAAGACATAAATCTGCCAGTGAATATAGGCTAATCACCGAGTGGATTTATGTAAGATGTAAGCGATCATAGTAAAGACTGTGCGTATTCAAAATTCCCATTGCCATGCTCAACAACCAGCAAAGTGGTGAATGCTAAGGATGTATCTCAATGTAATTGATATCTGAGAACGAGGAGCAAACTGAAGCAAGCGAAGAGGCCCATGGTGTCTGTTTAATAGAAAGTCTTTCTTTTCAAATTTTATTTTCTTAAAAAATACATTTTATCAAGACTTAGTCTAGTCTAAATATATGATTCTTATAAACTTGATGAACAGTGTTCGTGCTTGGAGCTGTTTTAATTAACAGCAAAACACGTAAATACTGATCTACATTATAGTAAGAAAAGTAAAGGATGTGTTCGTCGTCAAACAAGCGTTACTATTGTTACTACATCTGTAAACTTATGTTCTTTTCTTTCGAAAATTATAAAAACGTTCAGAAATTTAAAAACAAAAGCAAAAAAGAATCACATTTAACAATTTGATTTGTTTTTTGATATATTTTTTGCACACGTACCATATAATTTATATAAAGTTAAAGAACAATTTTAGAGGAGATCTCTTCAAGCATGTTTTCATGTTGCATTTGATATAGAATTGTGAAAATAAATTGAAAATGCATTTGAAATTGAATGAATAAGATTAATAACAGACGTAAGCTATGGATATTGTATGCATCAAATTTAACGGGTACAATTATGTAATAGATATAAGGGCATGTTTTCGTGGCATTTTCATCAAATCATTAAGATCCCTGAAAATCCAGCAGTAAGTTTTTACTTACCATTCCCAATGATTCCAGAGAGTTATTGAATTGAGTTATCCAAATTAAAATATCAGATTAACATGTGTATCTATTTTGTAAATAATCATAAATATCAAAGAGCAGGGTTCTTATCTCAAAGAGCAGTGGTTATTGCTATAAAAAACCAGTTTACTTATTTTATTTAAAATTTTGTAATCTGTGTTCGCATTTGAATGTTATTCTAACTTCGAGTAAGAACTAGGAGAAATGTGTGTTCATAACGTACATCTTTAAAACCAAACGTTGCAAACTTCAATGTTATTTGGATAAGCACTTTGGTAAGTCCCATTAAATGTGTAACTACCTTTAATTTTGTAATGTTTCAAAAAACCACTGTATGAATTTACTTAGATGTAATAAACTTTGAATATTATACGTCTGCAGATAAATCAGGAAACACTGTCCGACTGAGCTCAACCAAAGGAGACACATGTCACGGAAGTGGCATGCTATCGCTAGTTTATTTGCCGTCTAATATTCTACTTGACTTTAGTCTAAGAAAAACACATGAGTTGACTTCATTAAAGACTATATTCAGTAAACATATAACAATCAATGTTTATATGTGTTCGTCCATCCCTATATAACCGTAAATGCAGCAAAGGTGAAAATACATGCCATGATCGTAATTTGCTGAAAATTGTTGACAAGAAGTTTGCAATTTTTATGTTTACTTTAAAACACATCCAAAGTTCAATTTGAAGAAAATGACCGGAAATATGAGGATACTCAACAAAGAGTATAGGCTAGGGTTGGGCTAACTGATCTTTGAACGTAACTGAGGGTTGTGTAAGTCGCCAAAGTCTGGTGTAGAGAAATTGAAGTATATAAACTCTGTTTTAAATATCAAGACTCTCAGCTTAAACAGTGGTCTCATATTTACTTTGAGAGATAGGTATGTATGTAAAACAACTGTTTCAGTCTAAAAAGTAAAACAAATCAATAAGACCAAGGGAATGTATGCGATAACGATAAATGTAATGGCACTTTCTTTATGTACAATAAACAAAACACAATTCATTAATTTGATATTTGAAAAATAGATAGATGGAAAAAACGTGTCTGTACAAAATTAATCTCCAAAATGACAACAACAATATTTCAATGATTATAAAACACAGCAAATAGCACCAGTTCGACATTTCTATATTCACATACATCCATACATCTTGATATACTCTACTTCAAACTCCGCATTTCAATACAGTTCAAGCCTTTTACTTGTTTTGAATATCACATCGGCACGTAAGTACCTAAGGGTATTATTAATTTCGTATTGAGTCTCAATTCAGTAATAAGAACTCTGACATCAATACGGAAAGCTCCAAGATATGACTGTTCAATTAAGCAATGATATTCTTTCTTTGCCGGTAGCATCTCGACATACGGAGCTAGCAAAGAGGAAATGAAGAATGTCATTAAACACTGGTGTGCTGAAAGCTGATAGCACAATCTTGCAATCAATGTCAATTTCTTGTGATAAAACTGTTATATATCAACATTTCCTTTAACATAATTACTTCATTTTCGCTCTGTTTTTTTGACAAAGTAACAGTAATTACATAGAACAATTGCTTAAAAATTGAATCTTAGAAATCTGTATAGATCACAAATCCACCAATTCTAACCATATATTATACAAGGTGGAAGTTCCGAGGTAGAGATGAGACACAACTCCAACTGTCACGATATGTTTGCTTCTCAAATAATCTAACCAACACTAGCATTATTACTAGCAGTACAACTATATAGAAATAATATTTAGGTGATAAAGGTCTGTATGCAAAAACAACTGTTTTAGTTGTAAGAATAAAACAAATCAGAAAGGCCGTGTGAAATGGTGTAAATGTAATAACTTTCTTTGCAGATACACAAGCATTTAGTTTCCTCTTTCTCATGTACAACGCTCGTCACATTTTGAAAACAGAGTTTCAATACACTCATTAAAATAGAATTGCAAAAATGCAATGATTGAAGTTACATTTAAAATTTCATTTAATCTTACTTTCAAACTAATACAGGTATATCAGATATACCGACAATATAGAGAAAAATGAATCCTATTAACATGCATAACTAAATTAACCAAATTTATAGATATGGTTTAGTGAAACCATATTTATGTTCTTATCACCTTGTTTAGGCTTTCGCCAAGAAAACCCAATGCAGGAGGAAGACCGGAGTACCCGGGAAAAAACCTGCGGAAGCGAGCATGGACTGAACACCAAATGCACATAAAGCGCAGGGAGCGGGGCTCGAACCCGGGACGTCATTGGTGCAAGACGAGGGAACTACCGCTGCACCAATCCGCTCCCCCTCATATGCTGTTATTAAAATGATTAAGCTCTAGAGGTTTATTTTCGACATAATAAAAACGGAAAAAATGGATTCTATAGCAAGGCTACAGTGCCTATATGGAAAAAATTAGCTAAGTAATAACTTTTACAATATCCAGTGTCATGTCCTGAACACATTAGTTTCTTTACTAATAAAACATGGGGAACTTGAACTCTGCAATCTGAGAGTGAGTATTATGTAACAATGTTTTGTTAATAATGTAGCGAATTCAATACTACACTTGCCTTCAATACCAACACCCGTAAGTGTCTTTTTTTTATTTAAAACTCCATCCACACTTACATGGATAGACCACTTTTGTATGCCCCATAATGCATCTTGAAAGTACCACAAACTGCGCAGTCGAGTTGTGCGCAATGCGCAGAATTTCTGACATTGTAGATGAGTAAAGTCCCGTATTTTCGGACGCTTTCAAGATGCATCATGGGACACATGAAAGTCGTCTATTGCCTAGACTAGACATTGTAAGCCATCGGTATTTTCTTAATGCATCATATGCACCTATTTTCAGTTAAGCTGATAATATTCTACCCTGTGTTACATTGAATGGAAACATTTTCCCCTTTAAATAATGCACTTTGGTGAGATACTATACCATTTCATTGGCGGCGGAAGGGTTAAAATTTTAGGGGGGGGGGTGGAACAGCTAAATAGTTTTTTTTTTGAGCAGAGGATATAATGATTTTTATGTAATGCGCGCGCAGCAAAAAAGGCAAATCGGCTAATTTCAGCAAAAAATTCAGCTGCAAATCTTGAATATTGCGCAAAGTGACAATTTGTTACTAAAAATTGACATAATATCTAAAAACTTGCGCGAAGCGCGCAATTTTTTGATTTTTCACATTTAAGATATCAAAACCAAGGGAAAATTTCTATTTCGTTTCCCTTTCTATATTTTTTAGGGAGGGGAGTCCGTCCCACCTCAAGAAATTTAGGGGTGGGGGAAGGACACGTCCCGCCGCCTATGGATACTACTATGAAATAGTCGTGCGGTATTCTAAAAAATGTATGGGGTGTGTATGTGGGGGATGGGTGTGGGATTGGGGTGGGTGTGTAATTCTACCTAACAGTAAAAGAAACACCAAACCCTTACATCCATCTAATAATCCATAATTCTAATTTAGAAGCCTTTTATTAAAATCCTCATTCGCGACTTTCCGCTCATTTTGCCAGAGCAACCCTCGTCTTAGGGCTTTTACCGGCAAGCATTTTCATTGTCGACAAACCCCCTAAAATCGAGCGACCGACATCGACATCAACATGCATTTTTCGTCATTGAAGCATAGGTAATTGGAATTAGGGGATAGTGCGATAGAATGTATATGAATTTATATTACAAATGAACAATGTACTCAATTGAATAACGATATGAAAAACTATAGTAAAATATCATGATTAATTTGTTTTCTTTTAAGAAAAATGACAAAAATAGATGAAGATGCTTAAAAAAACCTAATTTTTTGTCATTTTTAGGTTATGTCGACAAACACGATAAATAAACACGCTTGTTGACAGATAATGAAATTGCTGTTGTCGAAAGAAACCTTGCCCCCCTCTTCTTGACCCCCTGAAAAAATAATGAAAATAATAATTCAAGATCGAAATTACATGGTACACTCCTTTTAAGCATATAGCAATAGCATGCCCCGAATTGTCAATTTGTTCATTCCAGTGCCATCAGTTCATACTAAATTACTATCTTTTTTCGTAATTGTAACAAAAAATTTTGCGTGTTCGCGCGTACGTCAAAAATCACAGCAATTTAGCGCTGAAGTTGCAAAATTTGTTTCTAAAAATAAGAAAATTTACTCTTTTAAGAAAAAAAAAGACCAAAAACGTTATAAGAAGCTATGTTAAAAAAATGAGGTATACCATTATGTGTCTTCTCATTTGGGAAAATATCTTTGCCCCCCCCCCCATGCCTTTCCCCCCTTGAGCTAAAAAGCTAGCTAATCACAAGGGTATATAAATACTGACATAAAAGAACAAAGGAGAAATAAGAGTAACAAATTACGCTGAGTGTATATATAGTAAGCAAGACACACATAATGCAAGCTTTCCCGCTGCTGGAGTGCCGTTGTTTATATTTATTTTCTATAAATAATTTGCGAATTAAAGGCATTTGTATTCGAGATAAGCAAAAAAATATGGTTTATTGATGTGATATTGCAAAGACAGAAATCGAAAGAAAACACATTTGTAATGCTCACTGCTAACAAACCTCAATCATTGTGGCACAATGGACAAGTTACAACTCGCAAAAGAAAATAAGAACATCATTAACAAAGATGTAAAACTGAGGGCGATATTTGCGAACAGTATGTGAGCAGTCAGAACTTCAACTTTGTCACAAAAGGATGAGGACGTTGATGTAAAATAAAAATTGGTTAATCTCGTGTTAGTTGTATTGATTTAATAATTTAATTATATATAAAACGTTAAATTTTGTGTAAAAGTTTCTTTTATTTAATCGTATCCCTTAATCCGAAAGACTTACATTAAGAACAATAATTATTTTGACAGTTATTCTCCTACAGGTAAAAATCACGAATTTTTGGGGATTAATTTTTGGGAACAAACGTCTGTTAGAGTAAAAAAAACCAAAAACCTTCTGGTCCATAATTGCCAATTAGAACATCGAGCTAAAGGAGCAAAAACAATTAAAGTTTTATTTGTCAGATTAAAAAAAACTGCCGAAATTAATAACTTCAATTTAAATGTATACTTCAGAGAAACGAACTGTCGAAGAAGAAAACAAAAAAACTGTCATATTGATGATATGATGGAATACCAATCAGTGCCCATACAAAAGTTATCCCTTATCTTCAACTTCTTTAAACCGATTAATTATTGTAAACATTTTAATAAAATAAGTGAGATTCATAGACAGGGGCATATTTGATAGAAAAATTAACCGCCATTAACATTCTAAGTATGGCCATTAGACGGTGTTGCTAGATCATTTTCTTTTCAGCACTCATAGTCATGGTTGCGCCCTCAGCTTTTCTATGGCGCTATGATATGATTTGTACAGCTAATGAAGCTTTCTTACTTCCATCGACTGTAACCAAGCTTTTCAAACCAAATGCTTCCATATTATTCCTAACTGTACTGCAAAAGGTATAAAGTGTCAAAGAAATGTCGAAAAATCATACAAAGCAAGAGCGTATTTATAGATATTTATGGCTGGGTGAATATTGCTACCGAATGGTTTTAAGGTCGTGAAGATGCTTTTAAATAGTCTCGTTTTTTCAAAAAAGTGTTCATGTTTGTGTTTCAGAAATGAATGTTACAGTTTCCACTATATACTAATACTTCATCTAAAATTCAATATAATAACCGCTTTGTTTCTAAAAATCAACACTGACAGCCAAAAAGAATCCAGGTCCCATTTAAACTTGCTTAGCAAACACTGAGCAAAACTTCAAGTTATATGTATAATGTGGACCAATTATAATACTTTAGGTCCCATCCGAAATTTTAGGGTTAGGGTTAAGGGTTAGGGTTAGGGGAGGGTAATGGTATGTTTACAGGGGCGTCACTACGCATTTGAAAGTGGGGCGGCTAAGTTAGAGACCGTTCACAAACACTTGCAAGGGGGCCTGATGCGAAAAAAAATACCGCAGAGAATTTTCAGGGGTCCCTTTCCGACTCAAATAATTTAAGGGCCCCTTTTTTGCGACAAAAATCAATGGTCAACCCCATAGAAAAGCATGTAAACTCGATTTTTACCGGACAATTTGTGGTAATTTTTTTCAAGGCTCCCCTTACGAGGGTGAAAAAAATTAAGGGCCCCCGTTTGCATTAGCCCCTCCCCTTACATGTGTGTTAAAGTTCTTTAGTGTTGAATGTATAGGGGAATGTCAGGGGCTTCCCATATACCTCTGTCACGGGGGGGGGGGGGTATTTATGCCGACAGCAAAATTAGAATAATCAATGATTTATCCTACAACATATGTAAAGGGGGTGTCTGAGGGGACGTGTCCCCTGAGGAGTTAGAAAAAATTCAAAGCACATATCACTCCGTTTGTAGCATAGATTGTGCTACTTCATGCTTCAAGTTGGAACCTTTTCCATCAAAATCGGGACAAGGCACCGTGACAGGGACTCGCATTGAACAGTGGACAAAACATCCGGAGTGGTGTCTGAGGGGGATTGCCCCGCTGATGAGTTAGAAAAATTTTGAAATTTAAAAACACAAATCTCTTATTTGGTGCATAGATTTTGTTGCATCAAGTTAACACTTTTTCCATCAAAATCTGAGCAAGGATTGGAAAATGTTTGAAATTTAGAAAATGCATTCACAAGACTTAAGCATAGATTTTGCTACCTGGGGCCTCAAGTTAGCATTTTTTCCCATCAAAATCTCCCGACAAAATCTAGGCAAAGAACGTCAGACACTCGCAGTAAACAGTTGACAAAAATCTGTAGGGCTGACTGAGGAGATGTGCCCCTGAGAAGTTAGACAAACTATTCACGCGATTTGGTACATAGATTTTGGTATCTGTTACTTCAAGTTAGCATTTTCACCCATCAAAATATGGGCAAAACACTTGTGACTCGAACAGTGGATCGAACAAATATATGAAGGGTGTGCCCCATAGTAGTTAGAAAATTTTGGAATTTCAACACACTATTCACGCGATTTGGTACATATATTTTCTGTGGCCCCATGCATGAACCCCATATCCCACAGGTTGACAAGTTACTCATCAAGATAAATTTTGACCTAGTTTTCTCCCGTGTACTAACTTGGAAACTGTGGGATACGGGGTTCATGCATGGAACTCGTTGCTACACTTTCCCTATACATGAAATTAACAACTCACACACCCGGCTCACACAACACCAAAGGGAAGATAATTTCGTCAAAGTTTGTCTTGATGAGTAACTTGTCAACCTGTGGGATATGGGGTTCATGCATGGGGCCACAGTTTTGGTATCTGTAACTTCAAAATATGGACTAGTGGACCAAACAAATATATGAAGGGTGTGTCCTTTAGTAATTAGAATGTTTTGGAATATCGAAACATTATTCACGCGATTTGGTACATAGATTTTGGTGTCTGTTACTGAAGTTCAAGTTAGCATTTTCACCCATCAAAATATGGGCAAGACACTCCAGAGACTTGCATTGAACAGTGGACCGAACAAATATATGAAGGGTGTGTCCCTTCGTAGTTAGAATGTTTTGGAATATCGAAACATTATTCACGCGATTTGGTACATAGATTTTATTGGTATATAATTTAATTTACCAATAAAAGTGCTTTTAATACCTACAATCAGGGAAGAAAGTCTTGGCACAATTATCTGTGCATGTCATTGATTTCGCACGCTTCCCCCGTCCCCCACTCAATGTTGATCCGCACACAAGGATCATCTTTACATCCAACATTGAAACAGGGGTGAGGAAGGGGATGGTCAGAATCTTTACATCCAACATTGAAACAGGGGTGAGGAAGGGGATGGTCAGA
>JXSR01S046169.1:106332-120965 GCA_000969725.1 Ophiothrix spiculata
TAGCAAAAAACCCGACGAAAATCGGTCATTTAGAACTTTTCTAGCAAAATGTTGACTTTGGTGACCATTTTTGCCAAAATCACGATTTTTCTGATTTTCGATCTTTATGACGTCATAATTACGTAACGCCTTGCCCGTTTTTTGTGATCTTGATATCATTGGATAGGGGAGGACCATACCTATCTATTAGTAGCAAAAACAAGTTAATAGGGGGTTCCGTTTCAATTTTCAACCCCCCCTCCCTTGGGTAGACGTGTTACAAAAAATAGCCTGGGTAGACGAGGGTTAAATAACAACTTTCTGGTAAAAAAGTACATACCGCTGTTTAGATAATTACAAAATCCAGGTAATACGTTTAAAGGAGCCTGGTCCGATTGCCTCAACATTTTTTCAAACTTTTTGTGATTTTGGTACCAAAATGCTGCTCATATTTTTCTCACAAGCCATGTGAAATTTCACGGCTGAGCTATGTTCGGTTTTGGAGATATACATGAAAATGTGTCTAATTATGGTAATCATAATCAATTTTACATAGTAACGTAAAGGCGGCTCCGAAATAGCAATTTGCTCATAAAATCAAAACGGTTATACCGATTAAACTGAAATTTAAAATTTAGACCTCTTGAGTGGTAATTTTTATATGACATTGAAAATTGAAATTTAAAAAATCGGACGAAGCTCCTTTAAGTTTGTGCAGATTTGGATAAAAGTAAACAACCGCTGTTTCAAAAAGTCCAAAAATGAAATAAAGTCCGCTTGTCCGCAAATAAAAAAGTTGTTAATCCTGAGGTTCGCCAGTCCGAAAATTAAAAAAATGGTTCGCTAGTCCGAAAATGAAATAAGGTTCGCAAGTTCGATAACGAAATAAGGTTTGCCATTTCGAAAAAAAAAACCAATATGGTCCACTAGTCCGAAAAAAATAATAAGTTGATTAGCAGCCTCAATTGTTTCGGACCAGCGGTCATTTTTTTTTCTTTTTCGGACTAGAGAAACTTTTTTTTTCATTTTCGGACTAACAAGTCCTTTTTCATTTTCGGACTAGTGAACCTTTTTTCATTTTCAGACTGCCAAGCCTTAGAATTAGTGGACCTCTTAGATTAGCAAGAACCTTAGGACTAGCGTAACATTGGACTAGCAAGAAGTTACCCGTTGAAGAGGATGTGTAACACATGTTATTATATGTCTGCATTTTGTCTGTGCTATTGTTTTGTTTAATAATGAACGCATTGTCTTTATCACGTGTGCTGTTGATGTAAAACGCACAAAATTGATTAGAGATGAGAAGTTATTTTGAGAATCAGCGCTGTCACTTTATAACTCCCGTTTTATGATAAGCGCTCCATTGTAATTCTATCCTGTGGTGGTTACAAGGAAAAGGTCTTTGAACTGTGATTTCGTCTCCTTTTTGGGTACGGTTCCCAATTCACGACGAAAGTTTTTGAGTCATACGAAAGGGCTTGACGCAATTGTCATCCACCATGATGCAGAAAAATATTGAAACATGATTCAAAGATAGATGTAGTATAGTGTATTAAATGATGCAGAAAAATTGCGTCAGAGCCTCTATCATTAATAATAATATAAACCAGGTAGACATGCATTTCTCTAAATATTTTTGCATCATGACTCAAAATGTATTTCGTCTTAGTTCTTGAGTCAAAGCCTTCCGAATATCGGAAAATATTCAGTAATGAATTGGTAACAAGGCCTTACACTCTCAAGATATATCTGGAGTTCGGACAAGACCTACGTGAGTTAGACCGGTTTTGTGGGATCCCATTAGTTGTACTTGTAATTGTCTTAAGATAGTTTAGTTGCAAATATATATATGAAAAACGGAAAATTATTTGTTCTATTCAATTCAATTATTTCTGTACTTGACTACATGTACTATCGGTTAGAAAAAATACTTTGAAAATCACAGCATCAATCACATTGTCTTTACCTTTAATCCTAATCAAATGTCCCTACTAGTTTGTCGTGGCTCTATTCCTTCATCAGTTTCAAATGTATGTACAAAACTACAACGATCATGGCTACAATAAAAATTAAGTATTCAGGTATCAATATATTTATTACAACTTTGTTTTTTGTAACAATTTTCTCTATCCTATTGACTGAATATATAGTATTGGACTTTAATATGTACATAATTCAAAAAATAGATTTAACTTAGATACATGTATTCTAGTTCTTTATAATATTTTCTAGCTTTACAATATCGTATATTTCAATTTTCAACAAAACCTGTTTCAATTGCGGTGTCAGTAGTGTATGTTTCACAATTCGCGCATCATTGAAAACACTTCTCCGAACACGGTTTGATTCATGTGTTCTGAAACCGTTTTTGTCAGAGTAGTCGATTGACAAAGTCTTTGCACCATGACTGTGCGTTGTTGAACCCGGTTACTGCTTTGAAAAATTATGAACAATGTTTCTTGGTTTACCCTTTTTCGTCTTTTGAGATAACTGCTTGTGTCTCCTAGCTTTACCACTGACAATTTACAAAAATACAATTAAATACAACTATACATGAATTCTACACTAATGGTATGCTACATTCGGTTAAGTAATATAAAGTGCGCATTTCGTAGTACATGTATAGCGGAGTACATGGCAATGTGTAATAATACTAGTACCACTTATTTTCTTGTCGATATAACAAGTTGCAAGATAGGGAAACAGTGGCTTAGCCAGGATTTTTGATCACGGGGGAGGGGCACAAAAAGTCAAGTTACAAATTTGCCGACTAAAAAAGCCACGGTGTGCCAAGTGACCCCTTCCCAAAACCCGGTTGTACTAAATTCATGAAAGGGGGAGCCAATTTGAGTCAAATATTTACAAAAAGTTTGAAATCAAAATTATACAAAAAAAAAACAATTTTGCAAAAAATTGCACTATTTAGGTACACCAAGTTGTCTCAAAGAGGTTGGCACATTGTGCATTGTTTGGTTTAGATTAAATATTTTAGTGATTTGGCACCGACCCCCCCCCCCCCCCCCCCTGACCCTCTTGCTACGCCATTGCAAGCAAATGTGTGTCTAGTGTTAACTTAAACATAAGTATATACATCCATGGATATGCATAAAAACAAGCATTTAGTATAGCCTACACATTCCAAGGTAGTAAAGAGCTACTTTGAAAGTTTATTTTACGGATTTTGGTCTTCCATTGGCATGGCAAAACCAAAGCTGAAAGGCAAATCTGAAGGATATTTAGATGGACTAAGTCATTTAAAACGACTAGCAATGATCCACTAAACTAAATGCAATAAATGCCACTTATAGTAATTATTTTGCATTAAAACAAGTACTTACTCGAGTTTACAATTCCAACACATTTCAAGGGACTAAGGGGCTACTTTGAAAGTTTATAAATGTATTACTATACTGATTTTGATCTCACAAAAAGGAAAATGAGCTGAAATGCAAATCTAAATAATTTTTGGATGCACGAAGTCTATTAAATCGACTAGAATTGATCCGTTAGACTTGTAAATGCTGCCAAAAGCTATCATTTTGCTTTGTAGTAAAGAGCAAGATTGTGCCTATCAACTTAAGTTAATGAGTTTTATTTTATTTTATCTTGACTAGGCTAGTATACTTCTCCTATTATGTTTTACTTGAAGTATTTTCTTATTTTCTATGCACACGGCCAAATATCTTATGGCCTTTCAAATATCTTGATTGTTTCCTCACTTTCTTCTATGACATACAATGTTTGGTCGTCGTGAGAAAGAGCAATATGACAAGGATTATTAACGTCTTTAGTAACACATCCAATATAAATTTTCCCTGCTATGTATTTGTAAATAGCGTCTTCTTTGTTCACAACAAATACCTCATCTTTTGTACTACAGCACACAAATCCGGGATGCCAATCTTCAACATCAGGAGGAGGGCTCAATGTGTGTAAACATTTACCAGAATAGTCAAATAATTGGACAATTTCTTTGACATAACTTGCTACAACCACTTCTTCATTGGATGTGACTGCAACACTTGAAGGCTTATATGGGATTGCATAGCTACCTTTTAGTGATCCATCGGGGTTGTGGAGGGATATTGCATTATTTTCCATGCCAAATATCATTAACCCCTTTTTATCTACGGTAACTGCACGAGCCTTGGATTGGTCTTTGTTTTCATCTACTGTTGGGAATTCTGAAATGACTTCGTAGTTGCCTTTGTATCTAATGGCTTTTTCAGTCTCTGAACGAAAGATATATGTGTCATCATGTGCGATGCAGATATATCCAATATCGTCGAGATCTTCCTCAAACTCATGAACAACATCACCTGAGTTAGAGAATACTTTAACAGAATTCCTATAGTCACAAACACCAACCTTCCCATCAGAAGTAACAGCAATGCCTGACGGGCAACCATTACAATTTACTTCAAGTCCATCAATCTGCTTCCATGTTTGGTTAGAGTTTTCCATGGAAAGTGATGTAACAAAATTAAACGCATTCACTACTACTTTATTTAATGTCATATGGTTAATTTGCTGCAGAGTTTTTAATACAGATTTAGAGTTCGATAGTATTTTGTAATTAGAACCGGATTCTACAAGAGCCTGACCTTGCTGAATGGCTTTGTCAAGCATCGTGGTTAATGTCTGACCTTGCTGGATGATTTTTTGACATTCTTTCTGTTGGACATCACACTCTTTCATTGCTTGTTTCACAGCACTCAGCTTCTCTTCGGCAGCCTCCTTCAACGTTACATAGTCATGATCACGGCAGTGCTGTTTCATCACAATGCAGTCTCTGCACACAAGTTGCTGGCATGTGATACAGTAAAATTTCTTGCGTTCATCTTCATGTTTGGTACAAAGGTCGCTTTCCACCTGTGTGACAAATAAAAATAAATAAAATATTGACATAATTTTAAAAACCAACCAGAGCTACGAGGAAAGTGGTTTATCTAATATTTTTAAGCATATAACATCGACACAGAATGTCGTTTTGACAATACTCATGGATATTCCTTAGTCTTATACTAATTTTAAAAGGTCCCTAAAATCACCAAAACAGATCATAATTCAAAATTGAAGAGTGTAGACAAAGAAGTTCCTATTTTATATCAAATCAGTTTTGAGAAAAGTGCGTTTAAAGTTTTTGAAATTGTGTAAAACTTTTAATTTATTATATATTGTTTTGACAGTTTCAGGGTATGGTTGTATTTGGAAAATATGCAAATTAGTGAACAAGTTTAGCTCATATACATTATTGATTTTCTGTAATCGAAAATCAATAAATTGCACATTGGAACTTCTTGCACTAAAAATGAGGTCCAAAATTCAAACTGTGCCACAATATCAAAAGTAAATACTTTGATCCACTGAATGTATAAATTTTTGTAATGTACAAGTCATGACGAATAATTTGACATGTCTTTCGTGTAAACCGGACCTTGTTGAAAATTTGACCTCATTTCACGCTTGAAGGAATTTTGGTTTATATTTGCTTAACCAAACCTCCAAGATATGTAAAAGTATATATCTTTGGAATCTACTCAATGAAGCGAATAATTTGATTATGTAACTCGAAATATTTAGAGCATTTTTAAAATGTAACCCAAAATTCACTCAAGCGTGAAAACCACTTCCGGTTGAGTCAATCACCCAATGTGTGCCTTACAAAATGACCAAACCGTCAATGCACCTAAATCTACCAAAAACTAACTTTGGCTAAAATTTAATATAGGAACATCTTTGACTACAGTAACTTTCAGGCGCAATGAACGCAGTAAATAATGTCATATTTGCCTATATTCTGAACCTTTTTTGATTTCAAGCAAAAAATCAGCTTTTTTATTCGACCACATAAACATGTTTTTCAGTCATACATTTGTTACTTGGTACGTGAGAAGTATTTTCCAATCAGAAATTGTAAAGTTTGTCTATCCGTGCATGAATGAGCACATGTTTTGTTTCAAAAATGTCACAAACGTTACCAAAAAGTTACACCAAAATGTCACAAACGTTACCAAACGTTACAACACAAAACAATGCATTAAAAAAATTCCTGGCGATATAATGTTCTGTAATTTTTATGAAATATTTGTAAATATGTCTCCCATAATCGGTGTAAGGTGCAATAAAAAAATCGTTGACACTTCAGAGAAATTGTACTTTGAAGTCATTAGGAGCAAAAAACCATTTCTGTGCGCGGTCACAAACGTTACCGAACGTTACATGGACTTTACTCAGGATTTTGGCAATTGATTTAATTTTCAAACATCTACATGTCTTGACCCTACCAGTGAGCACCATTATCATCAACAAAATCGTTGATATAATGTTTTTGCTAGGTTCTGTGGCCATTTAAAAGTGATTTTTTTCAAATTTTTGGGTCACAAACGTTACTTTGGAATGAGCCATTAGGTACTTTTTTTGATACCCGCTGATTTATTTATTTTTACACAAATCGTCGGTTGCATCACATACAGGTCTATATGACATTTTTATTTTTTAGGGGGGGGGGACATTAAATATGGACATTTCTAATGGGTTCCATCTTGAATAACTCGTCATATCTCGGTATATACCAATTTTAGAGACGTGTGCTTTCTCGTGTTCGTAACTACATGTACACTCAAATATTGAGCACTTTAAAGATCCCTAAGGTGACACAGAAACAATGGGAATCTAGAAAGTGCAAGTAACTCAGGAAGTTATATAGGTCCAAGGCCGTGCACAGTATAGTAATATAAAACTGTTACACAGGAAACTGAATTGTCAGTATTTCATTTTGTACGTTTACCTAGAGATGTGAAACTTTACAGCGTTGATTGACACCATACAACTAATAATTTCTGATCAATCAATATGTCCTCTGTCATCATTGAGAAGCGTACAACGTCATGACTCTTAATGGCATGATTTTCATTGGTGATTGGAGAGTTCTTTGAGATATCTCAGCAAAAGATCCAAACACAGCCCCAAATAAACTCCTTCATCTCGGTGAGTTGATATAATATGCTGTTAATCAAACGTGTTTCTTAACCCAGATGGTCTCAATTGGATTAATATCCGAAGATCTTACAGGACAAGACAACAACCCAACACCAAGATCTTCCAGTGAAGTCTAGATTGTACGAGCACGACGGATGTGATCGTTGTCATAATGGAGCACAAAATTGTTTCCAAAGATGCCCCTAGGCAATGACACTATCAAGACTTCTAGAATGCATCTGTACTGGTCTTGGTGGAAGCTGCTATCCGAGGTGACAAGGACCAATTTTCCACCAGTATATAAATTAGGGTTGCTTTTTAGGACAAAAGGGTGTATGGTATCAAAACAGCCATTTTAGCTTATTTTCAAGAAATATGGTACTTTTGCAAACCCTAGTGTTAAAACAACAACGATAAATTCCCAATTTAGGGCGTGAAAATGTGGAAGCTTTAGAGGCAATCACCATTTAGGGGGTGTTTTGAAAAACTGTGGTCACGCTGTGCCTGCAAGTTCTGCAACTTTATACTTGAGTGCCCCCCCCCCCCGAAGCTTAAAGACAATTTTCAAAATGGTTTTAATTTTCTACGGATTTTGACGGCTTACCCTACACCAAACTAAGGTCGTAAAATAATTTTCTGTTTTCGTTAAAATAAGCGCTAAGGATGTAAAATGCCCGGATTGTTTTGTTTCGTTTACGGGCAATTGGCAATTCCCTCCTAAAAAAAAGTCCCCACAAGAGGAAAAGTAAAATTAGAAACTCACCTGATCTTTTTCCGCCATGTCTTTTTGTAAAAATACGTCGACACTTCCAAACTTAGTAATTGGTGTGATTATTTTGCAAACAGGGCAAATTAGACTGTCTGATTTGTCTTTATTGTCACAAATCCAACTTTCCAAACAGTCTTTACAGAAAGAATGTTTGCATGGTAGGTTACAGGGATTCCTTAGTTTCTCAAGACATATTCCGCAATCTGAAACCAGAATTGGTCCAGACACATCTGCCATAATTCTGGTACATTGGATAGTTTACTTCCTGATTCCTGTTTCAATTGTTTTAAAATTCACGTGACAGAATGTAGGCTTTCCTGTTTCATGATACACACAACGTGAGGTCAGAAAAGTGAGGTATACAGGGCAATACATATGTAATCAACTGCATGTACATACATACACTCCAAGTATTCCTACTCTTTATGTGACAATTTATTGGGTACATGGACATAATTGTAACACACTTTTGGCAGGAGTTTAATAATTGTTAATAACCTCTCAAACAACATTTAAAAAATAGGAAAACGTAAGTCTGTCAAAGTTGACAACTTTGCATAAAACAAAATGGCTGCCTTAATAATAATTTTAAAATCTTATTTAAAAAACCCTTCAAGAATGTTCCTCTTATGGATGTCATTAAGATTTTCAGCTAACAAAAATACTGGTATCGTATTGTGTTGACATTTAGTCAACGTTATTTAAGGCTCGCTGTATTTTGAAATATCGTTCTTTTTCAAATATTTTAAATAAAGAACCAATGATAAACAAAATGTCATAAAAAATCAATGACCTGCAAAAGCGAATATAGTACTTTCAGCTCCAATGTTGATAAAGATACATAGTCGATATTTAAACCAATTAACAAGATTTCTTTGGGAAAATCACAACATTTGTTTATCCAACAATGACTATTAATTTGAAGATACCGGTCACTGAAAATCTCCGATGTTTGAAGCATTCAACGTAACAATAAGATTGAAGAATACATTTATTCAGTTAAGCACATGTTTTTTGTTTAAATGTTTTATGCCAATGAGCGAAACATTTAAGTCATGAAAAAAAAATATTTACAGGTAAAAATAGTTGCTTTCACACACACAAAAAAAAAATGCGAAAAGTTGGTCTATGCATGATCCAGAAGGATGGCAATGAAAGTGTAATCTTAATTCCTCAAACAAATTGGTCTGTTTACTATTTATTATTTTATTAGATTTATTAAGATTACCCAACTTAATAAAAGTGCTTAAAACCTGAGTTAATTCGTTATTTCATCGGCGTATTCTGTTTCCTTTTGAAGCAAACTCCTTAGATTACATTGAGTCCAAACATAATCAAAATACATCTATAGATTGATAAAGTCAAGGCGTATGCGCTTCCCAAGCAGCTGAATTATGTTATTCTTGATTTGATCCAATTTTTGGCAGATCTTTTAGTGAAATACAATGTCAACAGATACAGCAAATATACCGTATGCTTCTGAGAATACGCTTGTGCAAAATATCGTTTTGTTTTTAAATATTTTTTGGCACTTTCGTAAGATTTAAATTATCACAAATCAACATTTTGAGCTTACTTGATTTAGCACTACATCGGGCTCGACTGATTTGGTTTACTGACTAGAGGCCCGCTGCGGTTCGGCTGTCAGTGACTTTATAGATCACTGTGTTCTATGTAGAATTAGTGGATTTAAATAGGTGAGGGTTGCAAGTGCGACTAACTTGATTTTGATACATTTTCAGCTTGTGTGAGCTTTTCTGTATCTTTTAATAAGTGAAGTACGTTAATACACTTGTGTTTTAATATAAACAAACATCTAGGCTAGTCCCTTAAAGTACGAAGGGCATGTAAAACTCGCACTTGTGAAAAACGGGTTTCATTTGAATTCAACATTTTTCAGGATTAAAGAGCATTATTTCTGACAGCAAAAAAACTATGTTGTCATTAACTTGTACATAAATCGGTCGAGCATACATTTGAGACCATTCATAAAGAACTTAATGCTAATTATCTCGTAAAAACTGATACGAAACTCACGGAGCTGATCCAGGCAACATGGGGCATAATAAGGTCACCATATAACCTTAGTTTACGTCAGGGAGGTATAGCTGTAGTTTATTGCATTAAAGGTTACATGAAAAGAGACTATCAAGTAGTTTTTATAAATTTGTTATAACAAATCTGAGTGAAAAACAACAACATAAAATTCCTTATGAAAGATTGTTTTTCGAGGTCATAAAAAAGCGCTATATTTGAAAGTTGTTTTGAGTATCGTTGACTATTTGTGCTTCATTACAATTTTACATTGGTGTTTTCCACTTTGTTTTGTTATAACGACTGTATATGAAGCTACTTATATTTTCTTTTCCTGTAACCTTTAAAGATGAAACTGAACAACAAGATATTCAAAAACCAGTAAAACCATACGTCTTGCTGTCGAGAGTTCTTCTGTAAGATCAAGATTCGTATACATCAGAAGATTATTTAAAAGACAGAAAGAGGTTTTATATTATTAGTGGATACGACCATTTATAAATTTAATTCGTAAAGTAATTCTATACGACTACTTTTTACGCTAAGACGAGAGACGAGCTGATTGCAAATTACTAAACCTGTGACTTTTAACATGTATAAGGCCCTCCTTATAAGTAAATATGTGTTAACTTTTTAATGTGCTGGTTTTACTTTTTATATATACATGTATGTATACTATCTTTGCTTATTGTACTTTTTATGGAACCGAATAAAATCAATCAATCTCTTCAAAGAATATTGATATAAAGTCGGTTAATATACGGTTACCAAAAAATAAGTTCCCCCCTTGGATGTCCAGACTTTGTCAAGACAGAAGTCGCCATGTTGGCTCTATTTCTCCTGCATAAAACACATTTTCGTTTAGGGAAACAATTCTCTATACAACACACTCTACCATATGATGAAAGGTAATGACGCTTTTAAGTAAGACAGATTTGTTTCAAAATCATTTTTTTAAAACAGCCGAAAAAAAGTTGCATTTAACTTCTTGTGACAACAAGAACAGGTGTACTTTGGCATTCATTGCATTAACTTGACTATGCTGCCAAACTACACTTTTTTGCATGGTTTCAATATCATGCATGATGATGTGACACCCAATTCTGTCACGCTTCTGTCATGGAAACAGCATTGCTTGAAAGTGAGAGTTAATGTGAGAGAAAGTGAGAGAGAATCTGTGGAATGAAATCATGGATACTTAATCTTCAGATGATCATGCGAAACTCAGGAGCAAACAAACATGATTTTCACAATATGTAAGACAGTATTAGCAGCGATCTTACTGCACATTTTTACCAGGCCATGGAACTTGAACGACCAAGGGTAACGGATCGCAAAGTTTAACAATTTTACACGATATCACTGCACAGTGACTATTAATCTGTGTTTTGTTTTAATGTTGAAAATATGGATTTTGATCAATGACTCGTTACCTAAGTTTCTTCTGGTGTATAAAAATGTCATATGGTCCAAATTTCAAATAAATCCGTGAAATTTGTTCAATTTTAAACACAAATTCGCTTTACCAGTAGTTGAAAAGAACGGTGGACACAACACTTTCAATCCAACAATGTTTTCATTTTAGTCATGGCAATTCATTTAAAAATGAGAAGGGGTCTAAATCATGTTTTAACTGTGGAACATGCACTGATTTAAAATGGTGAAAAACAAAATAAATAAACGTGAATCCATGTTGGGATTTCTCAAAATACGCAAGTGCAACTTTTTTTCGCCAGTTTTGTAAAAATGATTTTTAAGCAAATGATTGTTGTTAGAAAACGACAACAGCTTTCATCAAATGGTGATGTGGGTTTCGTGCACAAGTGTTTCTCAAAACAGAAACCTATTTTATGCAAAAGAAAACTATTCAAAATGGAGAGTTCTATCATTACAAAGTCTGGTCATCCAAGGGGGGAACTTATTTTTTGGTAACCTTTTATGACTGGACACTGGCGTTTTATTTATCAATAAATTCCTGTGGAAAAGAATTCAAATATCAATGTTATAAAAGGTCAATAGAAGTAAGTTTATTTTCCGAAGTTTGTTTATTTTAAGATATAACATTGACTTTGTCAATTTTAATGAATATACAAGAAAACGACGCTACAGTGTTGTTTAATCAGTTCAAATGTTACGGTTGTTGTTACGAGTTTTCTGTAATTGATTTAGATTTACCCTTATCGAATAGAGCTTCTTCTTACTTACGTCCATTTTCATATGGACCCAACACCGAAAAAGCGCTTTTGCGAAAGAATTTTACGTTGAAACTCTGGTCAAAAAAAAATGAAAATCGGACAAACCGTTATAAAATGGCGGCCAAAACTTTCCGTGTCGCGACAAATTTTCCCGCCAAAAATTTGCCAAACTCACATTTCCAATTGAATTTTTCAATAAAATTTGGCTCATATTTGCAGTATGTAAGTACAAATACATTCGTGAAACAAAATTTGAAAACAAGTTGTGCGGTTACGATTTTATGGGAAAAACAAATTTGAGGAGTGCCTTGAAAATGTTCATTTATGCTAATTAGCATGGGAAGGGGTGGGTCGATTTTATTTTGCCACCAGGTGAAGGATATGGTAAAGTTATACAAATACATAGAAGGGCGATATAAAATTACTTCGCATTTTTCAAGTCAAATATTGAATGCAAGTTTTTAAACATGGTGGAGCATATAACAACTTGTGCAAAATATAGCTATATAATATTGATTTTTGTACTGCTTATATACATTCACCATGTGTACATCCGCAGGCACTTACTACAAGTATGTATTATACACCACCTTTAATTGCGATACAAATTGTATACTCATTCTTACTGATTTGAAGAGGGCAGTGTTGTAAATAAGTTAGTGAGCAAATAGGTATAAAGAGCTATCAGCAAAATCTGATTGTTACAAGCATGTTGAAAAAAATGATACGTTTTAAATGAATTTCAAGTCGCATTATAATAATACACAGGGCAAACATTAAATTTAACTTGCTCGACAATCAGATATGATTCCTATTTTGAAAATAAAGTATGTCGCACAGCATATTGCGTCAATCATTATAATAATAGATTTGACTATTCTTATTTTATTTACTTCCTTCTAAATCAGAAGCTGTTACTTTGAGTTTTCACGGCGTTGTCTTGGATCATAAAGTACTCGTTCTTCAGGCAATGGAATCGAATCTGACTTCACACCAACCTTGTGAGTTGAATGTACATCCTGTGGTGTCGAAATCAGGCATGACCTATATTCAAAGTAAAGTCGGAATTGTGCACACGGCCGGGAAGTGCTTAATAACAACTTCAACGATAGACTTAGAAAGAGAGTGGACATGCGTACAAGAGGGCGTCCTTATAAAAATGTATAGACCGATAACATACTGGTAAGTCTGAGGTTTGCTAGTCCGAAAATGAAATAAAGTCCGTCATTCCAAAAAAATAGGGTTCATTTCTCTAAATTTTTAAAAGTTTTACTAGTCCGAGAATGAAATATGATTCACCAGTCCGAAAATGAAAAAAGTTTGATGAAAAAAAAAATGAAATTATGTTCAATGGAGTTGGTAATCAACACCATTTATTTTTTTTTCCGACTAGCAAAACCTATTTTACTTTCGGACTAGCCAACCTTATTTCATTTTAGGTCTGGTGAACCTTATTTTATATTTGAACAAACGAACCTTATTTCATTTGAAACTAGCGAACTTTTTAAATTTTCGGACTGGCGAACCTGAGAATTAACGAACCCTTTTTAATTTCGGATTAGCGAATCATATTTCATCTTCGGATTAACGAACCTTTGAACTGACGAACTTTCGGACATGCAGGCCGAAATGTAAGACGGTATCTGCTACTCTGAGTTTCATGGCGTTACCTCACATACGATCATAGAGTACAGAGTTATTTGCGTCAGGCAGATATTACCAAACCTGACATCGACACTATCTTTATTGCACATCACAATAATGTATATACATTTTGTGGTATCGAAATCAGACAAGAGGTCAGTGTCAGGGGTAATTTGTATTCAAAGAAAAATCAGAGAAGTGCACAAGCCTTTCAAGGACGTGATTAATAACAACATGATATTAAAGATAGAGAGCGCACAAGCCCTAAGAAAGAAAAAACCTTAACACTTAACTGCATAACGGATGGGGGGGGGGTTCCATGGTACCCAACATTTGATTTTTCGGTTCTCGTATTTTAACGCCGCAATATTTCGGGCTGTTAATTCATGTAATTGCCTAAATAGTAGTTGCGCTTCTTTTGGCAAAAAAAATGGAGATTTTCGAGCTAATTAGCATAAATTAGCATTTAGGGGGTGCGAACAAATTGATTTGCCTATAAAACCACCCCGGAGTAAAATGTTCCAAATTTTATTTCAACAATGTCAATGTATTCATGATCTTCTAATTTGAGCCAAATTTCATTGGAAAATTCCTTCGGGGAGTTGGTTTTTCAAATTTTGGCCAAAATCGAGATGTTGCTGGACAAAAATCGGTTATTTGGTCACCATTTTGAAACGCCACGCATATTTTTAATTTTTTCCCCCTGAAATATAGTGGTGATTAGTGTACCTATAGTGTTAAAATTATTAAAAATTTGAATGGAATGGAAAGTGGTTTTTGTAAGAGGGGTACTATGGACCCCCCCCCCCCTTATGCACTAACGGAAGTGTGGGGTACCTTATGTAGTTAAGTGTTAAGGGGCGCAGCATTTAATTTTCAGGGAGGCATGGAACTTGGGGTCGAGTCAAGTTTTCTTTTTTACCTGCCATAGGCGGCGAATTTTTTTTTTTCGTCGCCTTAGGGGGCAAAGTTTTTTTTTTATTGTATTATTTATGCTTTTCTTTACCTTGAAGTAGTTGGGTTTTTTTCTT
>JXSR01S046176.1:2962-13131 GCA_000969725.1 Ophiothrix spiculata
TCCCAGCTCTGAGAATATCTGAATGATATAGCAAAGCTGGGAGCATCGGAAGAAACTATGGAAGATACACCGTCATGCGAAAATATTTCTTGAATAGCGTGTTTTGAAACATGTGACACAATATAAATATTACTTTGTCTTATTGCTTTTTTGTGCAATTAAAGAATCATGGTCCGATTTTCACAATTTAGTTTTGAAACAAATCCATTAAAAGGTATCAGGTCAGTCGGTCAACCCGTTTTGATTTCATGGGCAACTTTGTATTTCAGAGCCGCCTATATGTTACTATGTTAAATTAATTGTGGTTACCATAATCGGACATAATTTTACATGTATCTCTGAAACGGAACAAAACTCGGCTGTTAAATTTAAAATGTGTTATAAGCAAAATACGAACAATATTTTATTACCATAATCTCAAAAAGTTTGAAGAAAAACTGAAGCAATCAGACAATGCTCCTTCAAAAGAAAAAAATAATGTGGTTAAAATTGGGCTAATCCGTTTATTTGGCTCTTGCCTCGTAAAATAGAAAGTTGAAAATTGACCTATATATTTAGCATCACAAAACAAGGTGACCAGAAACATGATAAACTAGAATTTCGTAACATTAGTGTTACATGATGCAATAACCTCTGAAGGCAGAGTGAAAGAAGCGTCCTGATAAGCTGAAAAATAAATGTGTTTTATCAGAAAAAAATATAGAAGTATTACGTGTTTTGTTTTTATACCTTTATTGTACACGGTATAAAAATTATGAAAATAGACATCGTGAAATGTCTAGCCGAAGGATATCTCATATACATGTGTCTTTTATTCCCTACAAACCTCTAGAAATCTTAAGTGTAATTGCCAATGCCATATACAGCCTTGTTCTCTGTATTTAACATGTTTAAAGATGAAAGAAAGTCTGCAAAATGTGGTTCAAAAGTGTTCATTTACACTCATCTGCATGTGTTTTCACGCGATGTCATCCTCAAGTCATTAAGACTGATTTAATGGTACCATATTGTGGCAATCACTAACTATATATATATGACCTAAGAATAAAAATTGACAGCATTACTTTAAACCGCCTTGCCACTTTCTTCTTTTTTTTTCCTGCACATTTTCATTGAAATCCGTGTTTGATGAATATTGTCCTGGCGGCACCAGCATTACATATTGAAGAAGGAAAAGAAGAAAAGGTTTCGAAGTTTCGTAATGTTTTACACCCACAACGTTTTTCACCATACTTTTGTCTACAATCTTTACTCATTCATAAGATATTTTAATACATATATACTTTAGTAACTACTTGCTAATATACGCCAAGTAGTATTTTGTTTTGAATGTCTGCCAGGTTAGTAAATTTCGTATGAAATAGAAAATAAAAAAAATAGAAACATGTTCATGCTGCTTGAGTAAAGTTGTAAAGTTGCTGTTAGACCGCACACTCTTAAAAAGAAAGGATCAAATTTGATCCCAAAAAGGATAAGCTCATATTTGATACTTTATGGGATCAAATTTGATCCTTTCGTTATAAGAGTGTGTGTTTCCTAGAGAAACTATTAGTCGGGGTATTAGTCTAGTAGTAACAACTTACATCAACTTCATCTTAGCATCTTCATCGTTGATTTAAGCAACGAGTGTGAAATCTGCTCTATTTAAATGCAGGTGATTCAAGTCCGTTGTGTGAGAAAGAACCCATCACTAGCCAAAAGGCAATTACAGTTATTCATGTCAAAAATGTGGAAAGTGCGAGTGATATGGGTTGACAGGTGGAAGGTAACATTTGAACTGTTAATAATGTTGAATATCTTCTTGAGGAGTAGTTCAACGAAGTTTCTCTACTGTTTTGTATTTCAACTTTGATAATTATGATTGAGCTGGAAATTCTGAGTGTCACCATTGATAGTGCACTACCTCTAACACCGTCGTCGAGCTGTAGAGGAACTGAACGTCAGAAGAAGAGTGGCAATCAGAGGTGGTTTTCAGGATATCCCACAATGCATTATTCTGATGCACTGATATATAATATGCAATAATGGTTTTCTGGACAAGGGGCTATTAGGAATTTGAGAATTCCATTGAATAGTACTCATTCATATCTTACTTGGGATGTGTTTCTTTTCACAATAGCACAGTGTTAACCCACATTGCTGACACCTCAAAAACGTCAGAAACCTGTACATAAGTATAGGAGTTGAATTGGATTTGCAGGCATATTGTACAATCAGTGTATCAGAATAATGCATTGTGGGATATCCTGAAACCCACCTCTGAGTGGCAATTATGCTTGTCGAAGATGGAGAGCAACAATCTACAAGACCCGGGTTTTAAAGTAAAATAGAATATGCATCACTTTATTGAACAGTAAGACCCTTCGAGTTATTGGTGTGGATAATGATGAAATCAGATAAGAACTCAACACCTCTTCACTCTATTTCACCACATCGCCAAACATGTCAGATAGCAGCTACTACAGTCCTTTACCAAATGAGCCCCGATTTCATAATCACAACAGACCTTCATAATCTGATTCCACACATACACATTGTCAGGAGATTCACTCGTTCAAGTCTTCTTCAGATATGTTCTATTGGTCTGACTTCCTCCCACATTGCAGTACATAAATGGAATAGCTTGCCACATAGTTGGTGGCATCATATAGAATGGTGTTGCAGCTTTTAAGAGGAGGGTGCAATGTACATATGTGTATCATACCACATGTCTAAAGATTTACCCCAGCAAGTTCTTCTTGCTATGAACCCCTGATTTAGTCATGGGGATTATTTAATAGTTCGATATAGCCTCTGATGGTCTCCTGGTTTTGCTCTCCGTGGGCTTTTGATTACTTCAGCAATTTGTGTTTTACCTTTCCCTTGGTACTTAGCTATTCTTCAATTATTACTGTACTCTCAATTTAATCTTATTCATCCATAAACATTCGTATAATTTGAAACTATGATACATTTATATATTTTGAAAATCATATCAATAGTTTTACAAGAGCCAATACATATAGTAAAAACAAACCTTTTGCATTATTGTACCATTCTAAATTGACTTGAAATAAATCATTTGTAAAGTAAATTTATATAAGTGTGTTCATCAACTACTTTGATATCAGTAACAAAATCGTTTTAGGTCTTATCTTTATGATCTACTTATCTCTCTTTTCTTTTTGAAATTTATAATGGCTGTTTGCTTTTCGTGTATAAAATTATCTTAAAACAATCTGAGTAGTTACGAATGAGGCATTTGATATTTAAATAAATTCTTGAAACCTTTTAGATAGTTAACTCAAGTGTTTTTTGTAAAGAGACATGTATTATATATTTGCTCAACGAATATCATAAAATCGTGTGGTACAAACCCATCTTGTATTATTTTATAAAACATTGAAAAAGATATTTTTAAAAAGATGCCATTATAGGATTTTTTTAGTGTAACGTTGGCGCAGTATTTCTTGGTATCCAATTGACCAATTTAATTGGAAATATATTCAAGAGCGCTAAAGAGCTCTTTTTGCCATTTTTCCTCGTTCAGCCTGTGGTTCTCGCGTAATGTGGAAAAATGCACGGAAACGCGTCACTTTTAGCAAAACGCATTTAAACGCAAAAAAATGGCTCTTTAGTTGTCTTGAAACATGTATGAGTGACATCCATGCAAATTTTCAAGTCAATTGGAGGTTGTATGCTTGAGAAAACCTGCGCACAACACCCAAATATGACGAAAATCTTTATTTTTGAGAAATTGGCTTTTAATGAAAAAAAATGACAAAAAATTGTGAACGCTTTGTATCATATATTGATACAATTGTTTTTCTTTCTGAATATTTTATAGCAACCTTAATTGATATGAGATTGAAATTATTAAAAAGGTTTGTAGTTTTGTGTTATTTTCAAAATAATACTGTATGTATTACACTTCATGGTAGAAATCTGCTTATCATGCTCATACGTGTATATCAGACCAATATTAAACATTATTATGTTTTGAGCTGACCGATTTCCAAAAAAATCGGACAGAAAACAAAACATCAGATTTTGAACATAATAATGATAAAATTGGATGGATTTTTTCGCATGATACTCAAAGATATTGGTCTCGCTATGAGTTTGAGAAATATCGAGCTCGACGCTGCGCGTCTCGCACGATATTTCGTAAACTCATAGCTCGACCAATATCTTTTTGTATCATGCTCAATCCATCCAATTTTATATCAAAATCGCACTGTATTTTCGTCTCTTATTTTCTTCGATCAAATCTCGTTTAAGGAGCAAATATTAACCATAACAAAGTGTGAGAAACATAAACATCACATTATTGTTATCTTTTACTAAAAAACTAGTACAACAATTTTACAATCCTCACCCTCCCTTCTGATAAAATTCGTTCAGCCATACAGTCACATACATGTGTGCATTTCAGGCAAGTATGTATGGAAGCTATAATGTCTAAGATGACTGAAAAGTATCTGTGTAAAATGCCTAGAAAATACAAGTTAAAGTTCAATTAAAGATGCCAATCTGGACATTTTTTATAATTGATAATTACCTAGATATAAACTAGTTTGTTGGAATTTAAAAAGAAATAAAATAATCACTTATTACTGCGTTAGAACCCAGGCTAAGACTTAAAGAATACTCGGTAATCAAATAAGGCAGGTGTTAAAATCTAACCATCAAGTATAAACAGAGGCTTTTAAGATATCAGCCGGTATTACACAGTTAGTGCATCGACCTACAATAACAGTCTTCAAATGTGTATCTCTTTTTAAGATAACTATATTTGTACGACTTTGGCCGCACCCTTTATCAGCTAGAAAATAATTTGAATGTTATTAAAAGTTACTTTCTGATTGTAGTTATGACTATTTTGCAACGTAATTCCCAAGCGGTTACAGGGCAAACATTTAACACTTAAGTGCATAAGGTGTTTTAGAATCCCGTTAGTGCACAAGTCCATATGGACCCTGGATTTTGAACGCTTTAAAAACAATGTTCTCCACATTATTTACCCTTAAAACTGTACACAGTGATACACCAACTCAATTAAATTCATATGAAAAAACAAAATTCAAAATCCGTAATTCCATTTCAAAATTGCGGCCAGATATCTAATTCGTGTCAAATTTTCATTTCTTCCGAAAAATTTCGCGCCAAAAATTAGAAATCTGTTTTCTTAAAGGAATCTTCAATGGAATTTAGCTCATAATAGCAGATTATTATTACAAATAAAAATTCAAAAAAGTTGTTTCGTTTTGGTTTTAGGGACAAAACAACATTCGAACAGCGCCATCATTTTACCAGTTTCTGCTAATTATCTCAAAAACGACACCACCGTTTTTCGCCCGAAAAACAAAATCCCCCCCCCCCCCCGTCCCTTATGCACCTAAGTGTTAAAATTAGAATTCATAACTGATTAAAAGCATCTTGTATTAAGGAATATCGTTCTTAAAACTGCTTTGCCAGCTAGGTACCTTGTCGTTCGCCTTCTGGATGGGGGTAACTGGGTCAGAATAACTGGATCACCACCCGCCAAAAAATATGAGACCTGGAGATTTTTCGAGACTTGAAATATATAAAAATTGACCTGGTGCTCTGCAAGGGTGTTAAGGGTGCCAAGCTCAAAAAATGGTTGTGTTGATACCCATGGTAACTATATTGCGAATACAAAACTTCTTAAAAATGTCCAAATGGTATGCAGTTACATTTTAACTCTATTTTGTTTAGTTATTATTTCGTCAGATTTGCGTGTAGTCCCAGTTAGAGTATCTATACGAAAAGATATTTGCCCTGGCAATCAGGTACCCGCTGGTTTGCCTTGTCTAGCTTTTGACCAAGCCTCAAAGCGTTCATCTCAAACCAGACGTAATTGTAGATCGGTGTTAGGTTGGTGTTATTTCCACTTTTTCAAACATTTGCGAAGATCATACTGTAAGGATCAAAATAGCATCTCATAGATTGAACTTCACTTGACTTAAGTTATGATCTGTTGAAGGTTGTCGTGTAGTGACAGGGAAACTGAGATAAACGCGCTCAAAGATCAGTAGGCCGATATATTTTCTTGCAATGAGATTTTACAGGAATTTTAAAGGGAGCAAAAGGTATGAATCTGAAAAACAATCGACGATATGACCTTTGCATGTATCACCTGTAGCGCAAAATGAAGTGCGCTGCATTTACGGCTGATGAGAGATAAACGAACACATATGTGTCCCGCCGCCGCAAAAGGGTGCAGTTGTCGGCTCCTACATGTTGCTCATTGTAGCATATCTGATGCATACAAATAGCATACATCAGATATGCTACAAGGAGCAACATGTACGAGCCGACAACTGCACCCTTTTGCCGCGGCGGTCCACATATATGATATATTTTTAAGTGCAATACCACTTAAATTAGATCATTATCCGTTGTTTTTAGTGTATATTTTAAAAGTAGACTTTATTTATTTTTATCTTACTTCCAAAAAGGTCATCAATGTAAATACACTTTATTACTTACAATAAGGCTAAAGAAAAAAAATAGTCTGTCTCAGCTTCCCACGCGCAAAGCTTTTAAAAATCCAAATTTAGCGCATATTTTTTTTTTTTTAGGTTTTAGAGAGATTTTCAGTTTTTTCATCTTTTTTTCCTATCGTTACCTCCTAAAAAGGTTTCTCCTTTATAAACTAACAGCAGTGATCCTCGCTGCCAGTCCGACGGCTCACCAGTCCGAAGGCTCGCTAGTCCGAATAAGTCACTCAACAGTAAAGGAGATTACCATGATAAAGGCTTGCTAATCAAAAAAAAAAAGCTCGCTACTCCGAATATTTACAAAGTTTCACACTACTCCGAATTTGTGAAACAGTTTGCTCGTCCGAATTTTGATTTGATATGATTAGAACTGAAAGTCTATATCTATATCTATATATATATATATAATCAACTGTTTACCCCATCTGACTCATTAGCTCAGTTTGTAGAGCGTAACGCTAGAAATGCCAAAGTCACGGGTTCGAATCCTGCATGGTCAGTGATTTTTTCACTGACATATCCTTTATGATGTGTGGTTGTCCATTTTAAAATTTATGTAAAAAAGCATTTTATTCTAGTATGGTTATCTATTAAAAAGTTAGAGACGCACTTTCGTTAAAAAGTTCAGTAATTTGGAGATAAAACGGATATGCAATAGCTTTAAAGTTAACATGGTTAACCTACAAATAACAATTATCATTTACAACATTTACAAAGACACGCATGTTTTGTATAAATAATTCTCAATTCAGATCTGATTTAATTTAATTTAAGTACACTTGAAGACAAAAACACAGCGTCTTGATTATCAATATTTTGTTAACTTATGTAGGTACTTAATCAAATCACAGAGAAAAGTTAAGTGTTTTGTTTTTTAATGTGTTCTAATAATTCAATTGTATTTCCATAAATATGATAAATGTCATAGTATTACTTTCCGTTTATTAATAGTAAATATAGAAACCAATAAATGTTATCCAAAACCTACATAAAGAATCATCCATCATCAGAAAATATAGGGCTTGCTGATCTTTAAACACGTTTATCTCAGTTATACATTTTACTCCCTGACAACCTTTGACGGACCATAACTTGACTTCTGGAAATTGAGTGAAGTTATTGAGGTGTCATTTTAATCCTTATAACATGGTCTTTGCAAATATTTAAAAAAGAGAAAATGACAACAGGCTGAATTTACCGCTGGTTTGGGACGGTCAGAATGCTTTTGTGAGATTTGGGCCCGAAATTATGCTCCTGGAGCAGCTGCTCCCGGAGCAGCTGCTCCGGGAGCATGTTTAAATATTGCCTTGCAAACATTAATTTAAACATGCTCCCGGAGCATGTTTTAGATATATCTAGTTACTTGCTTCTTTATATATCTAGTTACTTGCTTCTTTAATCAATGCCTTTTTGCAAGAAAACTTCTAAACATGCTCCCAGAGCATGTATTAGAGACATCTTCTTTATCAATGCAATTTTACAAGACAATATTTAAACATGCTCCCGGAGCATGTATTAGATACTGCTCCCAGAGCAGCTGCTCCGGGAGCAGCTGCTCCAGGAGCATAATTTCGGGCCCAAATCTCACAAATGCGGTCAGAATTACTACTGCCATAAAGGACCTTTGGCAGCATTTGCGAACTGCAACAACTTTCAAGATTAAAGTTTCAAGTATAAATCTTGCAAACAACACAAAATAATGACAATATTGGTCAAGGAAAATATATTTAAATGTGATATATAATTTAACTTAAACCAGGTCTAACTTTAAACCTGATCTAACTCTTAAACCTTTTTTGAACATACGGACCTAACTGATTAGCTTTTATAACATAATAATGCCATACTAAACTATATATAAGTAAAAGTGTTCAATTCTTTGAATATGAAAAATGGATTATATCCTTGCATTGCTTAGGTAAGACATCTTGATCGTTTCGGCCGGAGCGCATTCGGGAGATGTTTTGAAATATTTAGAAGCTAAATCATCATTGTATTTGATTTGTGTCAATTTGTTCTGATGTAAGTTGCGAACAAGCTATAATTCAAGTTAAATCGGTTGTAATGATACGCTATTGAACAAGAGAGGGAAGGGAAAGGGAAGGGAAAAGGTATTTTTTATTGCATGCCAGCCTTGCGTCTTATCAACTGATTTCACACTGGACTAGACTATTGAGAGTTCTGTTATTGACAATAATTTCTGTCTGTTGAAGTATAAAGGGAAAGAGGATGTCGACTTTCTTCAACCTATGCCTATGATTAATGATAGGTGTCCTTTTTATTAAGGGTTCAATGGCCAGGGTAAGTTATATGTTTAGCAACGAACATTTCATCACTTTGTTTGGTATTGAAGGATCATTGTCTTTCTTCAAAACTATAGTCCAGAGTATACATTAAAAAATAGATCAACAACTGTACATGCAACACCAGCTAAAATCACGTTTTGTTCCAAAGCGGAATATGATCTTTTTGCAGTTCCAGTGAGCTAACCAAAAATTTTATGATTTTAATTTCGATAGTTTAGAAACGCATTATGTTTTAATGTTATAATAGTCCGCTTTTGAGCTCTTAATAGTAACTAAATAAATGGACAAGTGTACAAAAGTAAACATCAGTTTTTATCTTAGTTGTGATCTGATCTTTCAAGGTTATTCAATTGGCTTTCCGTAGCTCCCCTTTTGCACACCGACTTGCACTTCATAGGATGGATTTTCATTCAATATATGAATATTCGTGACACTTCTAACGTGCATTAGGCGGTGCTTTCGGAGGTTTTTCATTCACAATACAGTTACTAGTATGTTCGCTCCTTTGTTGATTCATATTTGGTTATTATACAGTTTTACAAAGGTGCATTATCTTTTTTAGTATTATTTTAGTATTTTTTTCTTTAGGTTGTACACTCAAAACGTTCGATAGCTGTTCCATCTTAAAATCATATCAATTAGCATTAATGACACCATTCGAACAAATGTTGTTAACAAGGATGTGTGGTTGTCCATTTTAAAATTTATGTAAAAAAGCATTTTATTCTAGTATGGTTATCTATTAAAAAGTTAGAGACGCACTTTCGTTAAAAAGTTCAGTAATTTGGAGATAAAACGGATATGCAATAGCTTTAAAGTTAACATGGTTAACCTACAAATAACAATTATCTTTGAAACATTCACAAAGACACGCATGTTTTGTATAAATAATTCTCAATTCAGATCTGATTTAATTTAATTTAAGTACACTTGAAGACAAAAACACAGCGTCTTGATTATCAATATTTTGTTAACTTATGTAGGTACTTAATCAAATCACAAAGAAAAGTTAAGTGGTTTATTTTTTAAATGTGTTCTAATAATTCAATTGTATTTCCATAAATATGATAAATGTCATAGTATTACTTTCCGTTTATTAATAGTAAATATAGAAACCAATAAATGTTATCCAAAACCTACATAAAGAATCATCCATCATCAGAAAATATAGGGCTTGCTGATCTTTAAACACGTTTATCTCAGTTATACATTTTACTCCCTGACAACCTTTGACGGACCATAACTTGACTTCTGGAAATCGTACAAGAGCTGGCATTTACTGCTGTTTTGGGATGGACGGTCACATATCTGATAATAATAATGATAGAGTTTACTTTGTTGTGTTTGTGCATGATGACAG
>JXSR01S046177.1:2093-13486 GCA_000969725.1 Ophiothrix spiculata
TATAGCAAAGCTGTCCGACAAGCGGAGCAAGCTAGCAGGTCTGCCAGGCTACTGTACTCTCTCCAGCATCAGGTTTGTATGTTCCTTCATCTCTGATGATTCTATGGCAAAGCTGTATGACAAGCAGAGCAAGCTAGCAGGTCTGCCAGGCTACTGTACTCTCTCCAGCATCAGGTTTGTATGTTCCTTCATCTCTTTTGATTTTAAGGCAAACCTGTACGACAAGCAGAGCAAGCTAGTAGGCCTGCCAGGCTACTGTACTCTCCAATTATTTCTATATATAATGTTACACTCAAAATACAATTTTTAATGTAGGCCTATTTCTAGAAAATCGGTTTTCAGCTTTTTTTTTAAAAACAAATAAGTGTGCCAATTGTTCTGTAAGTTCTGTGTTTTTCTTAAAATTCCAATTTTTAGTACGCAAAACAGGATTTCTTGTCAACCGTATGTCCGATTTACTTGAAAGTTGGCAGTTTTGTAAATTTGGTCTGTACAGAGCCCACCATGCACCCACCACCCGACAAAAATGTGGTTTTGAATTGCTATTTCTCAAATATTATACATGCTAAGCCAAAATATTGTAAAATGACAAAAAAAGTTTTCTTAACTGTGAGTTTCCTTTAATTTATCCATTTTATGTGGACTGGTTTTCTTTTTTTGTAGGTCCGTGAAATTCAAGAGGAATTAGACAAATTGGGACCAGGACAAATTAGGCATACAAAAAAGGTAAGCTTACAATCCATAGGCTGTTCCCCTGTGGTGTATGCCCTTGTTCCGTATTCCAATGTCCCCAATTGGCACACGCCAAACACAGGGATCATCTGACGTACACAAGGTTACTAATATGGCTACTAAGCAAAACACATTGTTATTGTCTGTGTGGCGAGTGACAATTGGTGACAATGGATCACGGAACAAGGGCATATGCAACAGGGGAACAACCTATAGATATACAGGGCCTTATGGTTTATTCAGAGTCTGCCGATATGCATTGCACGACGTCCATCAAGGCGCAGTCTTTTACACACGCTATTCTTTGTACATGGCGCGTGTAAAGACTGTGCGTCAATGGGCATTGATCGATGAATATAGACATGACTCTGAATAAACCATTAGGCAGACATATGGAACAGTTTAAAGGGACTGTCCATCATCCTGATTCTGAAATTTTTTCCCACGCATTACCAATTTTTTTGTGTTACAGGAACAGCATACCCATTCAAACTTACAACTGTAATTGTTTTATCAAAAACAAAATGTTGAAAATTGCCCATCTGTGAATTTCGCGTTAACCAGAAATTCAAGTTGGCAGCCAAATGACATTGTTGCTTTCAGGCATGAGAATCTTCAGATAATTATTTGATTTCAGATATTTTGTCATCTAAAATCATCCAAATTCAGATAATTTGGAGCTTGATTTAACCACTTTAGAGGTTTTTTGTTTAAATTTTACCAAATTCAGATATTTTAATGAAAATCATTCTCATGCCTGTGCTTTGATTCAGCTTTATACTGGGTCAATTTCAGTTCATTATAATTGAATATGGGCACTATTTGAGGTGAAAAACTCTTAAATAAATGAGAATTTTGATTGTCTTGCAAGCCATATATTGGGCCCTCATGAATCGATTCCCATCAAATTTGGGATTCAAAAAAATAAAAATATCTAGGGTCGGTGGTAAAAATAATCGATCAGGTTACGCCAATCAAACAATTTTTTTTTGGGGGGGGGCCTTAGTGGTGTGTCATCGCCATATCTGAAGTTAAGAATGCTTTTACCGCCAAATCTAATGCCGTAATGATAAGCTTCTGCTTCCCTCATCCTTTCTGCATGTGTTAGAAGGCGATTAGGTGAAAATATACAGCCTCAAATATACTGTATAAGTGGTATTTTTCGCGCTTCATTTATTAAAATAAATGCACCGCGAAAATTATTGTGTATATGTTACAAAGGAAATTCAATACTCGACCAATGTTCATGTGCGAAAATAAAAACACGCGAAATGGTCCAAAATTGGCTTTGCGCAAAAATTACTGATCGCGAAAATATTGGCGTTTACAGTACCGCAGTCCAAAGAAAAAAACTCTTTTGCAATATCCTTCTTTTGCAGAGTCGTGCTGTCAACAGACTTGCAGCCGCACATCGTGGTGCCGTGAGGGCGCTTCAGACCTTCGTACATCATCTACCAGAAGACGTGGATGCAAATAGTGGTCTCCCGCCTTTGTACCAAGAACTAGCCCTGCTGATAAGGCAGTTGTCGATGTGTTGTGCTCAACTGGAGATTGGGGACAGCAGTGGTTTACCTGATGGAGTTTTGAATATATTGGAGCAAGCTAAGGTAATGCACGTGACCCAGGTCTGAGGGTATTAAATACTAGTCTGATAATAGGGTGACCCAGGTCTGAGGGGTACCAAGAACTAGCCCTGCTGATAAGGCAGTTGTCTATGTGTTGTGCTCAACTGGAGATTGGGGACAGCAGTGGTGTTCCTGATGGAGTTTTGAATATATTGAAGCAAGCTAAGGTAATGCATGTGACCAAGGTCTGAGGGTAACAAGAACTAGCCATGCTAATAAGTGTGACCCAGATCTGAGGGGTATCAAGAACTAACCCTGCTAATAAGGCTGAAACAGATCTGATGGGTATCAAGAACTAGCCCTGCTAACATGTATGACCCAGGTCTGAGAGGTATTATTAACTAGCCCTGTTTGATAAGGTGACTCGGGTCTGGGGGTAAAGTTTATCTCAGAGTTGTTTTTCTTTATTCACTGTTTTTTTCTTTCCGACGCTTGTTGTTAAGGCCTTCTGCGTACTGATGCACTCATCAACGCACGTATTTGCAGCGCGTGATTTGTTGATTTCGATTGTTTACGCTCACGCTGTTGGCGCACACGTTTACGCTCACGCTGTTGGCGCACACGTTAAAAGTGGCGTACATGACCCGATTTGAAAGGAAAAACAACTTTGAGAGATAGTATATCAAGAACTAGCCTGGCTCATGTATAAGGCAGTTGTCAATGTGCTATGCTCAATTGGAGATTGGGGATAGTAGCAGTGTGCCTGATGGAGTTTTGAATATATTGGAGCACGCTAAGGTAATGCATGTGACCCAGGTCTAAGGGTAACAAGAACTAATCTTCTGATTTTAGCAGATACTCATCTTCATAAAAATATTTTCAGCTGAATCTGAAGAAAAATGCTAGTTTTTAAATGTTTGTTGCCTTGTCGTTTTCAACTGTTCTCAAGCGCCAGTCCTTGCACTTACTCAAGTTCCCGCCGCGTGATGTACTGCGTTAACGCACCTCCTTGCATGCTGTGCCGTGCTTATTTGTCAAATGTGGATTCATCAGAAATCAACAACAGAGTGCACGCTCCCGTATAAGAAGATGCGGTGAGTTGTTGAATATGATTTAAATAACTCACTATATCTCCTTATACTTAAACAGGAGGGTACCATTGTTGATTTATGATGAGCCCACAGTTAATATTCAAGAGCGTAATGCGCAGCACAACGTCCATGGAAACAAGTTTACGCAGTGTACATAGTGGCACTGTTCATGTTGGGAATATTAAAGGGACTGGCCTAGATCCTATCCACTGATTTTCTGACCATATATTTTTTTCACATGTATCGATAGTACATGATTATACTAACATATCCTACTAGGAGTTTCCGCTGAATTTGTTAACAGAGGAAAAAAATGAATTTATTTACCAGCTGTATTTTTTGTCGCTAGCGACAAAAAATAGTTGAAAAAGTGTTTCTAGTTTCAAATCTTAAAAAGATCTTGTTCCTACACCTGTGATGGGTAAACAAAATTATTTTTGATAAAATTGTTTCTCTTTTGTCTTTTGATATGTATTAACTTATCTCCAAGAGCTTCATTTGATCTTTTATCTGCTAAATCCATCTGAGGTACAAATTTAGGATTTAGAAAAAACTGAATAGTCATACCACCATCACATATAGATATATTGCAAATCAATTCGCTGTCAATTTGAGCCATTTCTGTGTAAATTTTTGTAGTTTTTTGGATTTTACTACACTTTTAAGTTTTATTTATAGCATTTCCATAAGTTTTTAATTCTAAGTGGAATCTAGGCTAGTTTTAAGTATATATGTACAAGACCTGTTGCATGGGAACAAATGAAAACGGCAAAACAACAAGCAATCAAAAACTAGCATTCAGCTTCAGATTCTGTTCAATATTTTTATGATGATAAATTTCTGTTAAATTGAAAACATTTAATATTATTCTTTACACATACATTTTGAGGAAGATATTCAAACATGTTACAATGAACAACTCTGTATCTGATACGTCCACATTTATAGCATGATACGCATGGATGCATCATTGTTGATTTTTGGCGGACATTTGTGTAGCATGTATCAAATCAACCCAGTTGAATGAGAGTACACAAGCATAATACTCTATTTGTTTATTTTTAAAATCTGTCATTCAGGGCTTAGAAAATGCACTAGAACAACAACTGAATAGTCCCTCCAGACCTGCAACTAAAAGAACCCATCAGGAATCAAGTCCTCGCAGGAGACTAGCATTTGAACAGCGTTCTGCTACAACAAACAATGAGAAGACATTGCACAGGCAACAGACTCCATCGCAATCTACACCAAACAGGGTCACATTTAGAGATAATGGATTATGTGAGTACTGATGTTAAAACAATTTTGCCGCAAGCAGTGTTCCTGTTAAGGCTGTATGGCGCGCGCCGTAAAAAGTGGCGCAGCAGGTTTTGAAAAAGTGTGAGAGATGTTTCGTCATGTGAATGCAAGAAAGTTGTATCTGCAATAGCTGCCATTTGTCATAAATTTGGATTGCACACCGTCTAATCTCCAATCTTGGGTCAGTGGTTCTTGAAATGGCTCTTCAGGTGACACCGTCACCTGAAGAACCATTTCAAGAAACATAAGACTGAATAAGACAGGGAATTTTTTAGGGATTTTTCACATTTTTGTGATAAAGTATAAAATAAAAATAACTTAGGACAGCCATTGCAGATACGACTTTCTTGAACTCAAATGATGTTTTTTTCTTGCTTTATTCATCCAGTTTTAGCCTCAGTTAGTGATTTTAGCGCAAGCACCTTTTTAACTTTGTCAAAATTGCTGTAATTGGCACAAGCTCAAAAACTGTAGAGGGAACACTGGCCATAACCCCTAGATGATTAACTTATTGGTTCTTTGGTTTTTTCCCAAACAAATTTAAAAGGAGAATCGATGCTCGCTTATGGGGCAGAGTTATTGTGCTTACGATTTTGTTTAAAAAAGTCTGGATAACTAGGCAGATCAGGTTAATCTTCACTTATCACTCACACCATCAAGCTTTCCATTAAGCTGAAGCCAGACGATGTTTACCCCATGGTTCCCGGCATTTTTGGGCCCAGCCCCAGTGGACAATGAGACCCTGGCCAGGCGACAACATTTTTTCCACTACAGCATCTGGGTCTTGCCGTATTGTTCCGAGTACGAGTCAAAATTTGTGAAGAAATTAATTGGATGCATAAAGACATTTTTTTTAAAAATCCATATACATCAGAAGAAAATCAAACAAGTTCTTCTTTTATTGATAAATTATTGATTTCCAAATTAAAATTGGGATTAAAATGCTCCGAAATACTGATTCCCTGGGAATTTTAAGGTCCAGCATTCGCTTTCTTCAGATTTCTGGCGACTGGTCCATGGTCACTTAAGAAGAAGCTTACTCACCGTGTCTGTCTCTTTCTGAAAATCATTACAATTTTAAACTCAAGATATTGCTGGTTATTAAATGAACCATTCCAAAATCCCATAGCAACCAGCACTTTTACTTGCCTGATTGTCGCCAAATTTAGCACATATACCCTACAGACTGTACACGATACCAAATTTTCCAGGGGAATTTTCGAAATGCGCTGATATTTGTCATGCAAATTTGTCATATTTGGTACTCAAGTGACGGTCCCACAGACATTTTCAGTTAAAACTGGACCTGTGGTCAATTTCACTAAACAATTGCGATGCATCGCAGCTGCGATGCGTACAGTGCGCAACTAGACAAGATTTCACGAAGACATAAAAACCCTTCGCAAGCGTGCGATGCGTTGCAAGGTATACGAATATTGCACAGGGAAAATTCCAACACATCGCAACTTTGCGATGAGCCAAAAGGTGATCGCAAATTTGCGATGAGTGAACGATGCGTTCGGTCTTACGATGCTTTAAAGATGTGTTTTAATGTTAGTGAAATCGGCCACAGACTTGGTCACAAACAACTCCATTTTTTTCACATTTAGAGTGTATTTTTTCAGAAAACAAGTTAATTCTTTGAAAAGATATACTTCAAGGACCTCATTTTTTACGATATCTAAAAATCATCTTCCCGACCATTTTTTATCCATTTTCAACTTCAGACGGCCATAGCTCAGAATCGGGTTTGCTGCAAAGTTGTACCTTTCGATGTAACACGTCACAAATTGCAGCTATTGTGGATAAGATTTTCTTGCGCTCAGCCAGGGACTTCCGTTTGAGGGGAGTGAGCTCTGTTGAGTCTTCCTGCTCTCCTCGAATGCTTTAGTGGAGCTAAATTAATAGAGCGCCTTACATGATGATATTAACATCTAAATTTCCACATAGCTCCCCTAATTGCTCCCCTAAAGAACTTCAGGAGAACCTTTGATAGAGCCTCTGCAAATTGCAAATGGAAGTCCCTACGCTCACATGAATACTTATGTTGACCTTACTTATGTTTGTTAATATTTTCTAGTTGACACAAGTCCGTCCAAAGATTTACCAGTGAGAGATACCGACCCGTACTATCCAGCTACAGGCCCCGAGGGACGACCAGGACAGCCATTTAGCCTACCAATAGGTAAAAAACTTGACAATCTAACAAATAAATACTGTAGCAACAAAGTAGTTACCAACCTTTGAACCTGACGAACCGGTATATCAACACATGTGTACATGTACTGTATACACGATGCCTCAGCATATTTTTATCACGCTCGGGTGGCTAAAGCCATCCTCGCGAGATAAAAATATACGGACGCAGGGATGCATCGTTGTTAATTTGCGTTGAACAATTCTGTAGCATGTTTGAATACCTATATATTTCTTTATAGCTACCCCAGGCAGCCCAGAGAGGAATGACGTTTTGCGAGCAGGATTACGAGCACTATTGAGAGCACAAGGCGACAAAGCCAATATGCCACAAGGTGCGGCAAGAACAGACAGGGAACCAGCCAAATATACAGCTCAACCAATCAGAATGCAAAATAGGAGACCGATAGCCAATAGGAAACCAACAAGGAGGCAGCAAGCACCTACAGGCAAAAGTTTGCTCCTTCCAGCTAAATTGAAGGTAAATACTCTATAAATCGGGTTTCAGAGTGACTTTTGTGTGACCCTGGGGTTGTAACAGTCAATGAAGCATTAAAAAATCTTTTATTCAACACAAATCAAAGCCAACAATATTTTGTTACATCCTAAATGGACTGACTTAGATTCTTTCCACTAATTTTCTGCTAACTTATTTTTTTACTTGAATCGATATAACGTATTATATAGTAATATAACCAACCAGCAATTTTGCCAGCATTACTAAGTTTGAATAAACTAAAAAATAAAATAAAACACAGCATACCGCATTTGATTTTGAAAATATCAAGGGATGTGAGACCTAATACTGTAAACACCAATATTTTTGCCAATTTTCGCGCAATTTTGAATCATTTTGGGCATTTTAATTTTCACGCTCGTGATATTTTTTACATGCGGCTGTAATGCACAGACCATTTTCACGCTACATTTTCGCGCAAAGCGAACTGACGCGAAAATAAATGAAGTGCGAAATATACTACTTATACAATACAACATCTTTATCCACGCAGGCGGACAGGGAGAGGATACAAAAAAACAAAGTCTCAACAATCAAAGATGCACATTTCACCTTAGCAACCAAATCCTCTATTGCTAAGCAACAGTCCATACGAGCGCCAAATCAAACAGATGCTGAGGGCAGGTCTGAAACGCCCCCTCCTGGACCCAAACCAGCCTGGACACCTCCAGGATCACCGAGGAGTTTCCATAAAGTTTCCTCAACACCAAGAAAGACAGACGATGACACGGAGGATGAAGATGGAATCGCATCACCAAAGTCTCCAAGGTTACAGAGGTCACCTAGGTCGAAGGGTCAGTCACCGAGGGAGAGAGGTCAAGGGTCAAGAGTTCACTTTAAAGAAGATAAGGATGAGGGAATTGGTGGGTTAGATGTTGAGATGACGGAAAGAGAGATAGCTCGTCAAGCGTGGCTGGATTCAGAAGTGTCTCGTAGGGTGAGTAATAAATGGGATCTATAATTACGCACATTTTTGCAAAGTAGATAAGTTGCTGCAAAGAAAGAAAAAATAGATGATGAACAAAAGAAATAGATAAATGATGACTGTTGAAGACAATCAGAGAATCATTGTTGCCAATATTTGTTGGCAGCTCGTTCCAGAGTAGATCCCAACAGGAGAAATAGCACAAACATTCCCTCTGTTTTTATAATCTAATTACCTCTCACATAAATCTGCAAATCAATATAGAATCAAAAGTGGTAATTTATTATGAAAGAGTTCAAATTTTCTTAAAATTTCATGTCAATTTCCCCCTGCACTAAATTTGCCTAGATCTAACAGTGAATTGTATGCCCATTGGTGTTTTGATATGCTTGTCCGTCCAGCCCGTATTAGCAGTAAATGCCAGAAACTTCATTTTGCGCTACAGTTGAAAACACATGTCAAGGTCGTAATTTGCCGAAATTGATTTTTTGACAGATTCACAATCCTTGTGCTTACTACAAAATACCAGTAAAGTTTCATTTCAAGAAAATGATAGGAATTGTGAAATAAATCTGTATATTATTAAGACAATTAGTCAACAGAAAATTAGGGCTTACTGATCTTTGAACGTGTTTATCTCAGTTATACGTTTTACTCCCTGACAACCTTTGACGGTCTATAACCTGACTTCTGGAAATCGTGTGAAGTTTATTAAGGTGTCATTAAAGCATGGTCTTAGCAAATAATTTAAAAAAGTGAAAATGACAAATAAGAGGTGGTATTTACTGCTGCTTTATTTGGAATGGACTGTCACATATAACGTGTACATTTATTTTCTCCTAGTTGGCTGAACTTGATGAACTTCGCAACAAGGAACTAGCAGAGTTACAGAAACTACGTGAAGATCTAGAGAAGCCGTCTCATTGGATTGTTAACGCTGAGCAGGCTATCAAAGAGAGGCTACAACCTATTCTTACTGAAGCAGAGGTAAATGATTTATAAACAAAGGCCTCTTGGTTGATTTCCGTAAGTCAACATTTCCAAAGCATTGTTAATTAACTAATGAATTATTGTACTTTTTTGTAACTACAGATGATTGTAATTTCCAATTTTTCATAAGCACTCGGGAAATACACATATTATATATACTAAAAAATTTACAAACATCTTTGTAAGCATTAGTGTAATACACCTGGGCCCATATTCATAAAACTTTACAAACACTAATTGACAACTAAAATGCCTGACAGCTCTGGTTGTTAACTATTTGGTATTCATAAACCGTAACTAGTTAGAAGGTCACTCTAGTTGTTTGCTAAATTTTACAATTGATCCAGATTCCTCCTAATCACTAAATGACTCATTGCACCTTTTAAAAGGCCGGTCATTCTTTGCGCTTATTTTAGCTAAAGACTTTAATCCTAAAAAGTTTGGAGGTCAGGGAGATTGGTGTAACTCTATGATTTAAAAAATATCTGTTATGACATTTTTATAGCAGATATTTATTTCAGACCTGGTATTTAGGTAAAAAAGGGGATATTTTATTTTGTCTATATTTTCCATACAAATGCAAATGTTTTCGATTTCGACAATTGTGACCTTATAATGACCTTGATTTTGATATCAATGGAAAGAGGAGACTACACAAAGTACAACACATAGAGGTCTATTAACCTCAACTCTTTTTATTGTATTTTCATTTCAGGAATTGTCTTCACATCACAGACAAAGATCACACATGGATTCCCAGTCCGTCAGTCGACAACTGTCTAGGAAAGCAGTAGATAAGGTACAGACAAGATGCGATCATTGATTTTTTTTTTTTTCATTTCTTAAGGTGACCTATCTATTTTATTTTAGACTTGTTATCAGCATAAATAAAAATTAAGAAATTAAAGAAAATTAATGGAGATTTTGCATCTCTGTAAAAAAAGTGAAATATAAAACATATACAGTACAATGCTGTTTCTTTTGTTTACATAAAATGCTAAATTTACACATAAATTATATTAATGCTTATGATAGACGGATAAAAAAGGAATATAGAGATTATAAACAGGCAATACAGAGCTCAAATGGGGAGGTCTTGGGAGTCGTAGTGCTTGGCCATTTTTTGGCAGTCAAGACAGCGCAAGTTTATTACAATCATTCAAAATCGACACCACATATTTATACAATATTATCTGTAATTCAATTGAAGTATCAAACCTACAGTCTATCAAATCTTGGAACAAAATTGAACCTTATGAAATTATGAGGTTAGGGCAAAACAGGCATCAGTTATTTTGAAGTAATCTCTTGAAGTCATTTTGAGCCTGTTTTTGGAAGTAAAGCCACTAATCAAGGTTTTTGTGTAAACTAGAGCCTCTATATGTGATGACTCACCCCGAAAAGGGGGACTTTGCGACAGGACACTTTTCAAGAAACAGGTGAAAATAGGCAGCAAAAAACAAAGAACATAATAAGAACTTTGATCAGAATTTCTGTTGCAAAATTTGATCGCCTTGATCAATTTCAACAAATAAGGTGTAATTTTAAGGCTTAGTAAATGCTCCAACAGATTAAAAAATCAAAATTTATATCATCTGCAAAGTCCCCCTTTTCGGGGTGAGCCATCACATATATTCATGTACACAAAAATGTGATATTCGAATCTGAAGTGTGTAAATTGTCAAAAACTTGCAGTAAACATGGCATTCCTCTATCTCACTCGTGAAAAAGGACAGTAGCCTCCACAGCATCTGTCTTCTTTTTCAAGATAGGTCACTTATATTCTGTAAATCTTGAAGTATGCAACAAGCAGCCGATTAACGCACAAAAACCAATATGACCATACGGGGAGATAAATTAGTCCATATTTCTCGAATCATAACAGGGTATCAAATCTTCCTGAATATTCAAATTAATTTATTTGCAATGTTTGTCTATGTGCTATCAAAAATATTAGCCCAAAATAATACCAAAATTATGAAGAATTCATGTAAAAATATATTAATACCCAGTGATTTGGTCTTAATCAAACCTAATCAATGATTACTAGTCTCTTACACAATACAAAACCAACAGTT
>JXSR01S046178.1:0-11079 GCA_000969725.1 Ophiothrix spiculata
AAGAAAGTTTTCAGATAATACTTTTCAGTGTATTTATTGTATTTCATTTAAGAACCCGAAAGGTGAATTTGGCCTTGGTCATTTAACATCTCTGACCGTAACAACATGTATTTGGACAAGCTGTATAATGTCGAGGACTGAAGACAGCTTATTGCGTTCATATTAAAGGTGTAGATTCCTATCTTAGCATGTGTATAATTTACTTTTAACTGATTGACCTTGACCTCTGAAATGCATATTGTGAAATTTTAACCTCAGCTTGCTTCTTGGTTTCTTTCGAGAGGCAAATTTATAGAAAGTATGCAACCATGGGGATGAGGCTGTTATGAAAAAACAAAAGAAATGGAAAATAGATATACCAAGAAGTTTACATTTTATGCTATATCTCCAAAAGTATAAAGAATTTGGAGGGGAAATTTTGAAATTTAGAATCAGAAAAATATGGGCTTTCATATGGTATCAAAAATGTACTACTTCCGGTTGAGCCCAGTGGAATGAGAATGTAATCGGAATCTATACTTTTAAGCATCATAGGTATACTGTCTGTTGACCATTTTTGACTGCCTGAAATTCTCACTTCCAGCACATGAAATCTTCAAATACATCATTATTCCGTTTCCTTTGATTCTCAGCTTCTTCTTGATCATAGTGATGTTAAAATAAAATATTTTAACTTTAAAAGTGTAATTCTTTTTATGGTTAGTTGATTTCTGCAAAAATATCAGGTGAAGGTCGACCTTAACAATTAGTTATCTGTAAGTATGTTAAATTTCCCAGCTGATCCCACAGAATTAAAAAATCCTTCACAGAAACATGATTTATCTATAATTGGTCACGTGTCGGCGAAAAATTCAGAGGGGAAAATTTCTTGTTAAGCTAGCTAGCTGAAAGTGTGTTATCATGATGTCGTTGCTGCTATCTTATGTTCTTCTTTACATGGGGATAAGGAATTTTTGTAAGTTTGCCAAATCTATAATTATGTTTTATGCAATTTAGGAGCTCGTGTGGTCTAGTGGAATAGCGCAGGACTCTGAATCATGAGATCGCGAGTTCGAGCCCCGCTACGGCCAACAAGTTATGTCCTTGGGCAAGGCATTTAATCCTCATTGCTTCGTCGACCCGAGCGTTATTGGGTAGCTGTTATGGGGAACATTACAATCTAAGTGCAGATAGGATGCGCGCCTGGCCAGCGACAACTAGTTAATGCGAAATGATTGTGACGGTTTCCTGACGGCAGCGTAATAATAATTGGCGACAGCGCTTTGCATTCATAGTTAAAAAGCGCTATAAAAATCCGATTATTATTATTATTATTAATTGCCGAAGAGCAGGTAAGTTGGTTTTCTAGTTGGGTAACCATGCATGTGCGTTTCAAAAAACCTGAGACATAATAATGGGCGACCATTTGAGCTAAAAAGTTGTCGTTTTTTTGTTTTTTTTTTGTTTTTGCGACCTGTTTTGGGGTTGAGACTCCTTTTCACTGTAATAGACACCCTTTCTCAACTGCAGAACTCTAGACCATCATGTGTTACTGCATACAAAACACGTCCATTACTTGACTTACGAACTTCCTGAACACGCCATTTTGCACAAGAACAACTTTCATAAGGCAGACGGCTTGATTTTTCATCAGCATACAACAATATCAATTCTGTTCTAGAAGCACCAGCTCTCTGCATTCCAAGATAATAATAATAAAAACATAGGAATAGGGACAAACAGACCATGCCTATAATCAACAGTTTATTAGAATTGTTTGACTAAATGTTGAGGAAGCTGTGTAACTAAATTGCCTGATATGAAAAGCAGCATTTAATTTATTTATATATTTATTTATTTATTTTCTTATTTTTTTATTTATTTTCTTATTTATTTATTTATTTTCTTATTTATTTATTTATTTTCTTATTTATTTATTTATTTTCTTATTTATTTATTTATTTTCTTATTTATTTATTTTCTTATTTATTTATTTTCTTATTTATTTATATATTTTTCAGTGTGACTGAACCAGAATTACCTGTGTTTGATGCAATTGACGAGCCAAGGATGTCCACTGCAGCTTTTGAAGTTATACATAGGTACGTGTTCAGACCGCAAAAACAAATTAACACTTAAGTGACCTGGTGGGGTGGTTCCTAGGGGCCCTACAGCAGGTTTGGGCAAAAATGCAAAAAAAAAAATCGCCGCTCCATGTAATTGTCAAACTTTACGCAGCTGGTCCCTGAGTGGCCAAAAAAATCAAATTGATCCAGTCATTTTTGTGCTAATTAGCATAAAGTGATTTTTCGAGGGTGCTGTTTAAATTTGTTTTGCCCATAAAATCGAAACCGAATAACCTTTTTCTAACTTTTATTTTGCCAATATAATTGTACTTGCAATGTGCAATTTTGAGCAAAAATTCCTTCGGGAATAGGGTTTTTGAATTAATTGGGAAAAAACATGTTCCTTTCTATGAGAAATCACCGTTTCTTGTAATTTTATGAAAAAGTTGTAAGTTTTATTTTGAAACTCCTTTTAAAACCACCACCACCACCCCCGAAAAAAATCCCTCAAAAGCCTTCTCCCGTTGTACAAACAAAATATACTATATACTACACTGAGACCATAAAATCCATACAGGAAGTAATAACTACAGTCTCCTAAGGAAATGCTAAAACCCTACTGACACAAGAATGTATTCATATAAACACTAATGTTAACAATAGTTATTACTTCCTCCTGTGTTACTGTGGTAGAGCATTAGTTCTTGAATCGCATAATGATTTCCGGTGTGTGTTCGAACCCCGGTCATGGTACAATATTTCACCATTTTGAAAATTCTAAATTAAAATTGTTTTTAAGTATAAACAATACTGAAAAAATAAAAATGATAAAGTTGGTAACTAAAAGCCAACCTCAATGTTTTTCCCCCTTTAACTTTGTATGTGTATGTATTCATATTTCTTAAACAATACTCGTAGGGTTTATGATATGTTGGACACAGATAATTGACCTTCGAAACTTGAGGTAGAGTTAAACACTTATAATGCATGCAATTGCATTTTATGTCAAAAAACAAAATTCAACCTTTTCACCATATTTTTACTTTAGAAGCCATTTATTCAAAATCTTTCTGCTCATTATTTACTAGAGCAAACCATATGGCAAATGTTGAAATTTGGGGGGGGGGGGGATTTTCATATTCTGTGAATAGGTATTAAAGAAACTTGAGGCATCCATTGCAGATACAATTTCCTTGCACTCAAAGGACGACATGTATGATTATTTAGCCAAGATTGAACCCAATATTATAGTTTCAATTACTATCCTACAAATAAAGAAAATCTGAATCCAACAAACATGTAGAAATTAAGGGTATCTTGCATAAATTGAAAGACCGTCTTCGATAGTGGCAAACACACTCTATATTTGTTTGATTTAGAGGAAAACTAATAATAACAAATATCATAATTTAGGAATTAAATGTGACTTAGCAAGTAAAAACTTCTGAAACAGCACAAATGTTAGCTGTGCACAACCCTCTAAAGCACAGTCTTAATAATAAAGTGTACTGAATTTTACCACACGCTGCCTAATAACAAATCAGTTGTGTCATCAAGAAAGTTGGTGTCATTTTTAAAATCTTTTCAACACCTCTCCTTCCACCCCTCCTAAATTGTAATTATAGTTATATTATTTAAAACAACAACGTGGTGGGGCTTAGTAATTATGATGGTACATTTCACTCAAAAAATATTCTCTTTTGTACTGTAGCATAAAACACGACAATGGATAGTGCTGGACTACAAGGTATGCCGTTTCTGTTGGTAAATTCCCATCACCTGGATCTTCATCATAGAAGTCTACACAAGCTCACAGTTAGCATTAGACAGGGAGTCAGATTATTTTTAATGGTAAGTCAAGGAGTCTATACATGGGACAGCTAACAGCCAACTCAACAAAGACAAATGATGACACATAGTTGCTAAAGCCTACATTTACATCTTGTGTCAGAATCTATCGACCGGTGACCTAGTTTTTAAATGTCTAAATTATTGTTTGTTTTTATTCTCAGGATGCAGATGAATAACTGGACAACGATATATGTGGATGTGATATAGTGGAAGTAAATAGGACACAAGTTTGAAAATTTGATGTGATATTTTGAAGATCAGAATGGAACTTACAAACAAGATGAGAAATGCTTTTCACTTGAAGGACTGATATTACTTTAAAGTGTATCACTCTACATCTCAGATAATCAATAGGATTGCAAGTGACTGATTAGAATTGAGGTGGATGGAGTTTAAAAACAGAATTTTCAACTAGGGCCATGCGACCTACCATTCTGTTTAAAAACAGAATTTTCAACTAGGAAGGATGCTGTAGATTTTCAAAGAACATGATTATAACTTAGGAGAAATGTGCGATGTGAAAAGAAATAATTCAAGTAAAATGGGTGCTGCTTATCCAAGACATAGGCCTATAGGAGAAATATTGGATGGATGAAGGCAGAATTCAAGATCATGAGGATTCTCTAGGATATGGTTTACGGAGAACAGAAGACATCGATAACGCAATGATGTGATACAATGGTAGGATGCTAGAAGGATGCTGCGAAATACAGGATGAAAAAGCTGCCCTGATTCAAATGAATGGAGCAAGGTAGGAAGTCCTCGAAGATGTGATATTTGCATAAGCAATGAGCTTTTTGTTGTCGGTATTCATTCAGTGTATTTATTTTATGAAATGCTGAGCCTATGCGAGGGTTCAGCATTTGTCTTAAGGGATGGCGGAGCCTCACAAAGCTTTAAAATTTGTTGTAAACTAAAAGAGTAAAATTTATGGATGTATACATTTTCCAAAGAAAATTTCACAAGAAATCATTTTAATGACATCAGATTTGAGAAACTCACAAAAAATGAGTTATTTTGCAATTCATCTTAATTGATAGTTCTAAATCTCACTCTTTGTTTTCAAGAAAAACTGCCGATAAGTGCTTAAAAATGCTGAAGAAACAAGGTTTTTATTTTTGAAAAAAAAAAATATATATGGCCAATTTGACTAATATTTAATTAAGAATTTATATTATAAAATGAGAACACATTCCATGGTACTATCTATTTAGATGAGATGACTGTTTTGAGATTGTTGCTGAACAACATTTTTCAAGGTATTAAAAAAATGAAGGAAAAATACTCTTTTTTTAATTGCCCAAAAATGAGTTCTTTGATAAAATCTGGTCCTGTAAATTGACTCTTTGTCAAATTTTCTTACCAAAAATGTATACTTTTATAGAGGCTACTAATATTGGTAATAATATATTTAAGTTTTAAAAAAATTGTCAAGTTACGATAAAATAGTTTTTCAGAAATCTTAAGGCTCCACCCTCCCTTAAAAGTGCCTTGGATCAGACTGAAAAGAAGCTGCCAAATTTAACAGGAATTACATTATTTTCTGGTATAGATTACATATTCAAACTATAAAAGTTTTAAGTCATTGTTTAATTTTACATGATTTAACTAATGTTTGTACATTGTATTGCTAAGACTGTTACATATTTATGCACTTGTTTATTTAACACATTTAAAATATAAAGAACGGCAAATGTGCATTATAGCTACATTTTGCACCCAACTCCCAAAAATTTGATGGAGAATCAAGCCAGACCCTTTGTATTTTTTATGCATTACAAAATTCATCCAGTACCAGATTATATTACATTGTATTTTGCATTGATTTAAACTATGTAAGTATTTTGTAAGTATAGCTAGCATAGTAAGCTATGTGAATCAAACTATATCAAACAATGACTTCATTCAAAGTGTTTTTGCTTTTACTAGGATTTATGCTGCCTTCATACTTATTGTCGCTTGGCAGCTTTGTAGCTTTGCAGTTCTGTCGCTTGGTTCATTTCACACTTTGTAGTTTTTGTTGCTTTGCAGATTTGCTGCTTCATGTCGCTCAGAAAAATATTGTTGTGCGACAACATTTAGCTGATTATCTCAGCGACATGTAGCTTTGCCGCTATGACAACCGGAAGCAGCAAGTTTTTGCAAAAAATATACGTCATGCAGCGACAAAGCTGCAAAACTACAAGAGAATGAAAGCAGCATTAGAGGTTGTAAAGGCATACTATTTCCAATTTTGTTGGAAATTAGATTTTACTAAAATTATGCTGAATAACAATGGAGAGGGAGTATATTTTTATATCTGATAAGACTAAAATATCTGTACTTTTTATGACAAAAAAAACCCCTTGTTTGAAGCAACCAGATGATTACTGTAAATATCCAATATTTTCGTACTCAGTAATTTTCGTGAAGGTTAACTAATTTGAGCTATTTTGAATCATTTTGGGTGCTTTAATTTTTGCGCTTGTGATTTTTTTAACATGCGGTGGTACATAGATACAACTTTGCGCTACATTCCTTTTTTGCGGTAGACGAATTAAGCGCGAAATATACCACTTATAGTATTGAAGATCCTCTGCATATTATTAACATACTAAAAGTGGAATACAATGACATTAAAGTTAGAATCAGAATTTCATTCAAAGAACGGCATTTCAATCAGAAATTATAGCAGGGTATCCCCGAAAATGGTGAAAATGATTGTTTGCCAAAACTATGGTAGTTGGAGCAATCAAATGTTGCCCAAAGCATAATGCATTTTTATCCTCTTGCTTGTTTTCTTGGGTATATCTACATATATTGGGTTTTTGGGGTGCTCTTTTTATTTCTGCCATCAGTTTATCTGTTACTCTACAGGTAATGCAAGTTTTTGCAAAAAAAAAAAATCTTTCTGGCATAAATGTGCATATTTAACTATGCTGTATTATCACATGCTATCATAATGCAGAGTCATATAGTAACAATGCAAATTTTCATATTTACCATATTTATTACTCATGTTGCAATGTACAATCACAGTTAATCACAGTTGTACATGGTAAACTTCAACTTTATTTTTCCCGACAGTTTGTAATTTATGTGAAGCAGTGAAAATGGAATATTCCAAATTCTCATCATAGATGTTTATTGTAACAAAAACCTTCCAGACCTATCTGGAACAAGTTCCACTTTCTCAAAAATTATAGCATTCAAATCTGTGTCTTATATGTCTGGAGGATCACACCACTTGAACTTTAGCTGATTGGCTCCAAAATGTTCCAAATATGACACAGTGCAAGACTTTTCACTTTCAGGGATGCTTTCAACCACCCCTGGATACCAACCATTGTCCCAAGCCTCAATAACAATATCCCCAGTGTTCAGATTTCTTGCAAAATCTACTTTTCGCCTTTTGAGAGGTGTCGAACTTGCGGATGCCAAATCATTATCACTTTCTTCTGAGTCTGATGATTTATTGTCAGTGTGTGATGAGTTTGAAGGTAACATTAGAGTGCTCTTTGGAGGTTGTTTGGAGTTTGATGCCTGAGCTGCTGCCTCCAAAAAGTGTTCCTTGATTTGTAAGATACTGTGACTCGGATCACTATTTGATGGCATTGCATTATTATACAAATAATGAATATTTATGAGTGCAATGTTGCAAATATTTCATGAGGGCATTTGATCTTTCACCAAATTAAATATTTGTTCCATTGACACGAATTAGAAACATTCATTTTTTGTTTTATATGACAGCTAAATAAATCTTTGTAAACAAAACAAACAGGGACAACATCTATCATGGTACTGTACTGTACATGCCGACTTCAATGCAACGACTTATGTTGCGCCTGCGGACTGTGCAAGCATAGTCAATTTAAAATTACGCCCGCGACAGATGTTGCTTCTTACCAAAAAAGGTAACCGTTGAATGTATCAAAATTTGTCCATGGCACTATTGCACGGTTGGTGACGTTTACTATCAAATGGTCCAAATGACCAATGGCACGTGACCCAAGTAAATCAAGATGCTCCAATCAAGTGACACAGATTTATTTAGCTGTTATATAATAGCTGCTTTTGCTTCCTCTTTTTTTTGTGAGGCTGCGCAGTGTTTATGAATTGCAGAATGCAATTCAAGTTGCTCTGAAGCACTTCCGGCTTTTGCCACTAGTGTCAGTCAATTCGGTCTTACTATTTCGAAGTTGGCTCAAGTCGTATTTCTGTTTGAAGTGCTGCAATTGAGTCTTCAAAGCATCCTGCTTTGCTTTCTTTGTGCTACATGTGGAAACAAATTCTTCAATATCTGCTGATGTTGCAAACTCCCCACTCATTTAATATATTTTCCTCGTCATCTCTCTTCTTGACATTTGCCTCTTTTCGTTCATGGTCTAACTGTCTTGCTTCCATGTTCCTAGCTTTTATTGCAGCAGTTTCATTGGGGCAATCTACACGTGAGTGAAAATCCAGATGAATGCGCATCTCCATAAGTCGCTTTGCAGTAGACTGGCTACACGGGCGTCAGATCCGGATCTGCTGTACAGCCTTCTGCGTACGTGCTTACATGTAAGCGGTCTAAGGAGATGCGGATCTCAGATCTGGATCTCGGAGATGCTCATGCATCTGGATCTGCACTCCGTGTAGATTGCCCCATTGTTCTTGCTTGTAAGTTGTATACAGTCCTTTCATAGCTGGGTGCTGTCTTCAAACTTTTTCCATAATTAGCTGTTCATATTCCATTGGGGTTTTTAGACACTTTTGTTCTAGGAACTTAAAAACAGGAACATTATACCGGAACATTCCACCTCCAAAGCACACTTGGTCAGTTTCTCAATTTGTTCAGTTTGTTCCTCATATACGGCTGCAAACACATGATCCTTAACTGGGAATATTGGCTCACCATCTGGCAAGCAGAAAAATGGACCAACTTCTTGTTGAAGTAGTGGAGTGGCATCTTGACTTAGTTTTTCCAGCTTTGAAAATGCACCTTGAATTTGTGGCGATATATCAAGCACATGCACATCGTTGTGTTCCACTAATCGCCAAAACGGGTCAGTAAGATGCTTGTGCAGAATTCCTAGGGAGCGTGCCTGCAAGAAGTGGTGATGACTTAGTGTCTGCATACAGCTTTGAGTAATTTATTGCCAGCAAGACAATACCCACTTGGTTTCTCATGTACTTATTAAAATTTTCACAATTGGTCTGGTTAGTTAACACCAAGGCTCAAAAACATTTTACTGGTATGGTGGCAAAGTTACCTTGGCAGTAGCAAAGTTACCCCGGTATAAACAGCCGATGTTGTTTGTTGTGTGTGTCTCTAGAGTATTATTCTTGGATACTGATGGATGCTTCAAAATAGTGTGGTGGATAATACACTCTGTTTTCCATCAGTGCATGGACTGAGCCTCTTCTTGTATGACGCATGAATGATTCTCACTAAAGTCCATTCTATTGCTGCATGATTACGAGGAAAACTCCCAAGTGGCTTATCCCAGTGTATTTTCTTTGAGAAGTCTAGTTGTCCTCGAATATTGTTGATATTCCTTTGAATTTGTTTGCTTTTTTACAAGAACGGGATGCTTTTGCTATATATATTCTTTTGATAAAGATACGCTTTGTGCCAAGGAAGATGATATGTTTAGAACAAGAATGCTCCAACTATTGGATTGAAAACTTGCATTTTGATGATGCAGAATTGGTCGCCAATTTGACAAGTAATTACTCCTTTACGCTGTGAGTCTGAAAGTTCACCTGTTTCAAAAATGTAGTTAATTAGTTGAATGAAATCCTCTTTTAAAAGGTACCAGAATTTCTTATAGAATTCGTTTGGAAGACCATCTGAACCAGGAGATTTGTGATCATTGGCTTGAGATAATGCATTTTCGCACTCTTCATAGGTTATTATATTTTCAAATTCATTTTGGCTAGTTTCATTCAGTTTCATGGTTAAATTATCTAGTAGCAAATTCTGAGCAAATCTGTCTGTTTTTCCAGAAGAATATAAATCTTTATAGAAAGACACTTATTCCTTGAGTATTTCATCAATTTTCGTAACTATTCTACCATCACCTGTTTGAACTCGGTCGAATGTCTTGGTGGTTGCATTGTTAATCTGTAAGTTACAGAAAAAAAGGAGAATTAGTTTCACCTTCTTCCCTCCATTGTATTTTGGATTAAATTTTAATTCCTTCTAATTCCTTCATTTCTAATTCTTTCAACCAGGATTTTAGATCCAAAATTCTGTCTACATTTCAAGGGTCATTGGTATTAAAATGTCTTTCAATTGTTTTCTTTTCCAACTTTTCACTTTTGCTTTTCTCTGAACAGAAAGCTTTTGATAATATTTAAATTTGGGATTTTCAAACATCCCACCAATCCGTGATTCTTTCGAAATCGTCCTTTTTAGTTTTCCAATGTTTCCAGAAATTGTCAATTTTCCCACAATATGTTTCATCATTTAAGATGCTGGTATTCAAATGCCAACTACCATGGCCTTTGACCAAGTTCGTATAGGCAATTTAACAAGTTATCGCACAATGATCAGAAAATTCCCAGGGAATAATCCTTGCATTTCTAACATGGTTTGATAATGTATCGGACAAATAAAATCTATCAATACGGGTACACACATTATACTGAGTGGATACATGTGTGTATCCTACTCTGTTTGGATACAATTGTCTCCATATATCTTTTAAATAAAAAACGGAAGCTAGATCTTTTAACTGTACTGAACCAACATAACCATTATTTTTCTGAGACAGTTGGGGTACTCTGTCAAGTTCACAGTCCTCGTAACAATTGAGGTCCCCTCCGAGAATGATATTTTGAACATGTGGGATTTTATTTTTGAGATCAGTGAAAAATAGAATTCTATCCGATGTGTTGTTTGGAGCATATACATATGGCGAATTCCAGCGTGACAGGCGTGACCTTTGCATGAACCTTTTTATCTCAGAATAGCTGGTAAATTTTATCTAAAGGCGATACCACGGAAATATTCCTATATGTTATAGTAAATATTCGATATTGGATGTAAGAAGTGAAAAATTCATTCTAACTCAATCACTGTCTTCACAATGGGGACACAAAGTGTCCGTGACAGGCGTGACCCAAACTGACACTGCCTTTTCAATAATATGGTTTAATGCTGAATTCTATCTCTTTCCCACGGGAGATTTGATTCCTGTTTATGTTGCAGTATATC
>JXSR01S046180.1:77789-88571 GCA_000969725.1 Ophiothrix spiculata
GGTCGGGGGTTCGAATCCCAGGGGGAACCCGAAATTTTTTCATGACGTATTTGGACTTAGACTGTATTTAAGCGTGCGAGAGTAAGGGTTAATCCAGTTTCAAGTTAGGAAAGCTGCAGCGAGAAAACTCATACTGTGTCAAACATCAATTTCTTCAAAACATTTTGGTTTGCTGACTGTAGATCTTGTGCAGTGTGCACTGATTGCTCTAAAAAGAGTTGTTCTTCATCAAACTCCTGGTAAAGCTGGTAATTGACAAAAGACAAGCATTAGCCACCACATATTATATATGGTGGCTCTGAAAAGAGTATCTCTCACTTAATAGAGGTAGTCCCATATTAAAAATGCAGGTGATTTATCATATTTATAGTGCCTCCCTGATTTGTAATTCCATGTAGCCTCAGCTCACTTCACCGAGTACATACTTCTTGTTCCAATCATTGGCTTTTAATTACTGCAAATTACTAGGCCAAAAAAAATTTAATTGTTGTGTTGCCCTCAAGTGGGATTTCTGAAAAATTGAGTCGGTCGGTCGGAAAATATATATATTTTTTTAATTATTTTTTTTTTAAAGCACCTAAAGTACCAAATTTGGGTGCATTTTCCACTGTTTTCAAAACATTTTCTCAAAAAACACCCAATCTGAGCAAAACTGGGTGCTTTCCCGACCCTAATATTTTTTTGTTTAATTTTTGAATAGGGTCGGTCGCTGAGGGCAACATAACAATTTTTTTTTGGCCCTACCTGCACTCTCCGGGGATCGGGCTTAATGCAATCTACATTACTTTGATACAACCCTTGCTTGAGCAATACACATCTAATACAACATACAGTTTCACACCCTCAACTCAAGTTGGATTTGATCATGGACGACCCAAGTCGGACCATTGGTTCATTTCTATTTTGTTTGCATTGAAATAATCTTTGCTCCTACAAATGCAAAGGAAAATACAGATATATTACACTCATTGATATATTTAAATCTAATCATTCATCTGAGCTAGTTTTATTCAGCACTATATGAAACATGTCATTGACCCCAGCCTTCACCGTCTTAGATATGACTTCTATGACTGACCTATCGGGTATTGACAACTCAATAGGCCTAATGATAAAAGAAAACATAAGATATTTTCGCTGATGACCAGTATACAGAGGGTCAAGTAGGTCAATATTGTGGTTTCTTATTTATGCAAAGAGGAAAGAAAATTATGTAAATAACGAAATAGATAGAAATCATGTTAGTAATTCGACAAATCAATTACCGGTATCATATTGTTTGATAATAAAATGATGCAAGTTCACATCTGTTGTGGTTTTTAACAAGATGAAACAAAGAATCAAATTAATGTGTTTACAAACAAACAACACCTTTTGAGATATCTTGTAAATCTTTTGCAATATCAACAAAGGCCTATAAAACTAATGTGGTTGATATGATAAAAAAAGGAAACAGAACAGTATGTGTGTATTGTCTAAATACCAAACAACAACATCCTACACCAAAACTTCGGTGTAAAATTTCAAATTGATCAAACTTAAGAAAACACCTGGATTTGGATCTGCAGCCTCAAGGTCACTGACCTATGGGACTGTATGCCATGGTGTCAATGACATAATAAATTATGTGAATATACAAATGTCTGCTTATAGTGGTCCTACTCTTATCATTAAAACAACGATTAATAATTTAACTTAGACGATTCCAAAACATACCAAATACTTAACACAGCAATATGATAAAGACATTGGCTGTATTTACCATAATCACACAATATGGCACCATGAGTGTACAAAACAAAGGTGACCTGTGATTCATGAATATTTCAACAAAATCCTTCTAAATTGGATTTCAACAAATTGAACCATCAATAAGAAAAGTGAGTTTCATCCAAATCATTCTGGGGAAGCAGATGATCCCAGGATAATTGTCTAAGGATCCTTGTACTTTAAGGGAATGTGTAATCACCTGCTCTGAAGCCAACTGATACACTTAAGTGCAGCATGGACATTGTTTTTTCCATAGATAATAGACACATGGATGGTCACCACGATTAACCTTGATTAGCACTGAATAGAATTTCTATAGAGCTAGTAAAATCCTTTTGAAGCTATGTCTGTCTCAGCAGCACTTGAGATTAGAACGGTTTGAATAGCGCGGGAGTTATTATCAATGATAACCAATGGTCCAAGACAATGGGATATACATAGTTAGCTTATGGCGTAGTCTTTGCTCAATCAACAATTCCAATGTCGAATAATGCAATTAATATATTAAAATTTAAATAAACACCACGGTAAATGAAAACATTTTTAGCTTCCTTCAAAGTGAAATAATTTATTAAGAAGTTTCACCGTGTCTTTTATTTTACACAAGATTCAGCTCAATTGCACCATGAAAAACAATTCGGCTATATTTAGTGAACTGACTCTGCAACAGTAAGTCTACCATTGATGTATACAGCCAAACACCTCCAGTGGGTACGATACTAGCCAATGTACCTTTTAGCATGATTGCATAAGTCTTGACTGTGGGGAAGGCTAGAGATCCTTTATAGTTAATTGTCAGACACACATAGTTTTAATGGTTTATGAAGCCGACCATCCATGTGCTCTCTTATCTACGTTTTTTCATACGTAGCCAAGGGCACCCATCATATCTTTGTCCTGTACAACCAAATTAAAAAAGAATGTGGCTGAAACAAGCCACTATTGCAAATGGCACACATAAAAAAGAAGCTTCCAAACAAATCGTACCTTGTCAGCAATAAGAGAACACTGCAAAACTCATAATCATTTTCTAAATACGAGTGAAGTTTCTGTCAGCTCAGCAAAAAACATATGATATGACCTCCTGACCATAAAGATCTTCTGTCAAATGGTAATTTGTATGTAGGAATAACGTGACCAGAAGAGACTTATCCTAAATGAAGGGATCAAGATGACCATGAGAGAAAAAGAGGTAAGATCTCTTTTTTTCCATGAGATGACCTCTCAAGCTATATTGATGTAATTCCAGGAATATAAAAGGTGTCTGCACTATTGGAAATATCGCATGGAAAATCTTTCACACATCTAAACTTGAAATGAAACACATTCAGCTGAAGAAAAAATAAAGCAATCAATTAGTTGAAGATAATATTTCATGGAAAGATATTGACCGCATGGTGTAAGTACGTTCAAACTGAGCCGGATATCGCACAGATTTTGTGGTCAGAAGGAAATAATATACAAATTAGATAGGGTTTGTGACTGCGTACTATTGAAATGATGCTTCTGTGCTGTTTCGATCTCCATCGTAATAAAAACAGGGTGACGTAAGATGTAAAGGGCTTGGTTCAGTGACCGATGTTACAATAAACTTGATTCTGACCAACATCAACATTATAAATAGTTCCATCTTAGAGACGTTTGCTTTAATAGAAAAAAATCGAACCAAAATATTAATATCAGATTGAATAAAAATATGAAATAAAATTGAAGGGAAGTTTATGCTGGCTTGATTGAGAAACGATTAGAAACAATTGAGCATGGTTTTTCCATCAACCACATCTTATTAAACTGTCAACTTATGGTTAATGGTTGAATTATATACTTTGTCAACATTACTATCACACTAGTACAATTTCCTAGAGTATGATTTTGAAACAAAACATTTATCCTTCACCATGTTAGTATAACCACTTGTATATCAGCAAAAACTTTTAATTAGACCTAATACTAATTGCTTGAGACAAGTGGCCTTGCTTAACCTGTACTGGGATATGAGCAGGGTCAATATATAGTTATTCTATAATAATAGAATATAACTTCACTCAATCATTGGCAATGGTCCACACCCCTTCATTTGTTAGCAATACCTTAAGCTTAACCACAGTTCATGACCAAGTGTTTCCCAGGAAATTTCATGCTACTGCCAACCTTACATTACCGACTACCCCTTCTAGGCAATCTAACATCAAGTTTTATTAAATGTGAAAGATCTCAACCATTCTGAACACCATTCTTGTAACATGATTTCCGATGATGCGAAACCACATAGACCAACTCATGCCAATCCTAAAATTGCTGGATTCAATTTGTCTGATAAGCCTATAGAAGTGTCCATTGGCAAGGATAACTTTTTTTACCTAATAAAGTCAGATACTGCTAATATACAAAATTAATTGTATACCAATAATTTAAGAAATCCGACTGATAGAATGTTCAAATCTAAAAAGTATCTAGCCACAAAATGTGGGCATTTTACAGAACCTATATTGGCTCTCTATGGATATTTCTGATTGCACATGCTTCTGATGTCAATTTTGTTAGGAGTTCATTAAAGTTCCCTTTCCTTAACATGTAAGTTGTACATGTCCTTACTGTATTGTGGCCCCTCTACACATTGAATGGTTCAAAGGAAATTTTGGAATTCTTGGTAAAAGATATCCAGGAAGTCGAGCTAATGAACAACTAACCCTGCCCTAAATGTAAGGTATAAATTATAAGATCTCTACCACATGTTTGGGAGGGACCAACCATAATCAGTACTGAAACCTGGCCCTAAGATGTCACTGCATATGTCAACATCCTGTGGGGATGCCATCTCAACAGTGATTACATCAAAGTCCACTAACATCCACTAGAAACCCATCAAAAGAGTACCTGAACACAATTTTATCTTATCTTGTACGGAAAATATTGCATGGAAATCTTGCATGAAAGAAGTTCAAGCAAACTCTTCCAAACATGGTCTGCTGTGGCAAAAGATGCAGTTATCTTCTCCTACATGTAGCTCATTGTAGCAGATCTTATGTATACTAGTTGTATACATCAGATATGCTACAATGAGAACCATTATGAGCCGATAAGTGTATCCTTTTGCCGTGGCGGCCCACATATATATACAAGCTTGATATGCAACACATACAGCTGAAAAAAATAAAATAATTAATTAGTTGAAGATGATGTTTCACAGAAAGATGACCGCAAGATGAAGGTACTTTCAAACTGAGGCAGATATCGCACTACAGATTTTGTGGTCAGTAGGAAACAATTTACAAATTAGATGGGGTTTGTGATTGCATACAATTGAAATGATGCTTCTGTGCTGTTTGTCCATCATAATAATAGCAGTGACGTAAGATGTTATGGTCTTGGTTCAGTGACCGATGTTACAATAAACTTGATTCTGACCAACTTCAACACTACAAATAGTTCCATATTTGAGATGTTAGCTTTAATAGAAAAAATCAAACCAAAATGTTAATATACGATTGAATATTTTTGAATAAATATGACACAAATGAAGGGAAGTTTATGCTGGCTTGATTGAGAAACAATTTAGTATGATTTTCCTGTCAACCACGAGTTATTAAACTGTCAACTTATGGCTAATGGTTGAGTTATTAATTTTATCAACATTTCTCTCAAACTTTTGTATTAGCTTGTATTTTTTCTAGAGAATAACTTCAGGACAAAACATTTTTCCCTTAACCATGTTAGTATAACTGCTTGTATATCAGCAAAACTTTTAATTTCATCTGATTCTAATTGCTTGAGACATATGGCCTTGTTTAACCTATCCTGGGATATGACTAGGGTCAATACAAAGTTATTCTATAATAATAGAATATTACTTCACTCAACCATTGGCAATGGGCCACACCCCTTCATTTGTTAGCAATACTAACCACAGTTCATGACCAAGTGTTTCCCAGGAAATTTCATGCTACTGCCAACCTTACATTACCAACTACCCCTTCTAGGCAATCTAACATCAAGTTTTATTAAATGTGAAAGATCTTAACCATACTGAACACCATTCTTGTAACATGATTTCCGATGATGCAAAACCTCATAGAACAGTTCATGCCAATCCTAAAATTGCTGAAGTCAATTTGTCTGATAACTCTATAGAAGTGTACATTGGCAAGAATAAGTAATAAAGTCAGATACTGCTAATTTACAAAATTAAATTTATACCAATAAATCACACTGACAGTATGTTCAAATCTGAACAATCATGTAGCAACAAAACATGGGAATTTTACATTACCTATATTGGTTCTCTTTTGACATTTCAGAGATGCACTATGTTTCTGAAGTCAGTTACTAGGACGTAATCAAAGTTTCTGATGTTAAACATTTGATAAGCAGATCGCCTTATAATTGTGGTTATTCAACAAGTTGATGAGTTACTCTACCTAGTGGTAGAAGGTTATAAGTTGGTAATTCATGGTAAACAATATCCAGGACGACAAGCTAATGGACAAACAACCCTGTCATTAACTTATGGTGTATATAATAGGATTTCTACCACATGTCTGGGAGGGACAAATCATAATCAGTACTGAAACCTGGCCCTAAGATGTCACTGTCAACATTATGTAGGTGATACCATCTCTCATTAACATTGATTAAATTAAAGTCCAGAGCCTTTGTGGTCAGAAGGAAACAATTTTAAAAAATTAGTTGGGGTTTATGAGTGCGTACTATTGAAATGATGCTTCTGTGCTGTTTCGCTATCACAATAAAAACAGGGTGATGTAAGATGTTAAGGGCTTGGTTCAGTGACCGATATTACAATAAACTTGATTCTGACCAACTTCATTACAAATAGTTCCATCTTAGAGACGTTTGCTTTAACAGTAAAAAATCGAACCAAAATGTTAACATAAGATTGAATAAAAATATGAAATAAAATTGAAGGGAAGTTTATGCTGGCTTGATTGAGAAACAATTAGAAACAATTGAGCATGGTTTTCCATCAAACACATCTTATTAAACTGTCAACTTATGGTTAATGGTTGAATTATATACTTTGTCAACATTACTATCTCACTAGTACAAATTCCTAGAGTATGATTTTGAAACAAAACATATTTCCCTTCACCATGTTAGTATAACCACTTGAATAATACTAAACCTTTTAGTTAGACCTGATTCTAATTTCTTGAGACATGTGGCCTTGTTTAACCTGTACTGGGATATGAGCAGGGTCAATATCAAGTTATTCTATAAGAATAGAATATTACTTCACTCAATCATTGGCAATGGTCCACACCCTTTCACTTGTTAGCAATACTTTAAGCTTAACCACAGTTCATGACCAAGTTTTTCCCAGGAAATGTCATGCTACTGCCAACCTTACATTACCAACTACCCCTTCTAGGCAATCTAACATCAACTTTTATTAATTGTGAAAGATCGTAACCATTCTTATCACCATTCTTGTAACAAGATTTCTGATGATGCGAAACCACATAGATCAACTCATGCCAATCCTAAAATTGCTGGAATCAATTTGTCTGATAAGCCTATAGAAGTGTCCACTGGCAAGAATAACTTTTTAACTACCTAATTAAATTAGATTCTGCTAATTTACAAAATTAAAATAAAAGAAATCATACTGACAGTATGTTTATATCTGAAAATTATGTATCCACAAAATGCAGGTGTTTTACATTAGGCTTGGTGTCCAAAGACATTCGCTTGCCTGAGTGACATTCGCTCACACTATCGAGAAATCTTCATTCAAACGGCAAGGGACATTCCTTTAACAATATCACAACACTCGCGTTACTTCAGATTGAGTGGAAGAGAAGTTAACGAATATTCTTGGGTTTGTTTTTTGAATTATCACAGCACTTCAACATTTGCTTTCATCAATTTTAAAGATATTCGCATAATTAGAGTGACATTCGCTCTCTGTTTTAGCGAATAAGTCAGAGTGAATATCAAGAGCGAATGTCACTCAGGCGAGCGAATGTCTTTGGACGCCAAGCCTTACCTACACTAGTCCACTTTTGAAATGTTTCAGAACTTTAATATAAGGCAGTAATCAATGTTTCTAATGTAAAACATTGGACATGCAAAGTTGTGGCCTAATGTCGCTCCATCACCTAATGAGATCACAAAGTTTCTACTGCTCAACTTATGACCTGCTGATGCCCTTAATGTATCATGGCCTTTTACACCAAGGTACTAAAACTGTCTAATTCGTGGTAAAAGATATCCAGGAAGACAAGCTAATGAACAACCAACCCTGCCCTAAACTTGCAATGTAAATTAAGATTTCTACCACATGTCTGGGACAAACCATAATCAACACTGAAACCTGGCCCAAAGATATCATTGACAATATCCTGTATATATATCCATCTCTCATTAACATTGATCACATCAAGTGTAGGCACTTGAAGAATATAAAGTCATTTCTCCTGTTATATTAGGAAAATATTATCAGCGTATCCTAAATGTGACCCGTCATATCGAAAGGTACCTTAAGGGCGGCAAAATTAAAATTGATTTTTTGGTCTCATCTGAAAGATTATATTTTAAGCTTTAAAATGACACCTTGCTTTTGGTTATTGGATGTTCGATTACAAAGTTACATTCAAATTGGTAAAAAGTATAGGGCTGATTCCGAAAACTAAAGTTCTGAGAAAATCAAGTTTAAAGTTTCTGTACTGGTTAAACGTGAATGGAGAAAGGATGTTTATCTCGGTTTTTAAAACATTTGTCTTATGTTTTGGATGTTGGAACCTGATTAATATGATAGAATACACTTCAAAGGTAACGTTTCTGATGAAATTAGAAATTCGACCTTGGACGTGATTTTTGACTATGCGCAGCTTCAATGGCCTGTATCTCGTAATTTACTATGCCGGTATTAAGGTACCTTTCGATATGACGGGACACAAATGATACCATGACCATCCACCACAAACCCACAAATCTGTGGAAAGACCAGGTATACACTGTATGCAGCGCCCCAAGAAGGAGCATTTGCACAGGGGACCAACGGCTTAACGTGACTTCCGAACCATGGAGCAATTAAGAGTAAAGTTTCTTGCCCAAGGAAACAAGGAGACGTAAACCGCCAGGCCCAGGGCTCGAACCCATAACCTCTGTATTACGAGACCAGTACTCTAACTGCTCGGCCATGCCCCTATACAGACGCGTGGCCAAGAACTGTTGCATTTTTGGACTTCAAAGTTTACAAAGGCCCCTCAAAAATTCGAAAAATGGTTTACATATCGGTTGCATTTTTCAAAAATGACAATTTTTTACCAGTTTTTCCTTCGGTTTACCTATTGGTCACCAAAATGTGCTTTTAATATGCAATTTATATTACATTCTAAAAATGTATTAAACGTAGTAAATAACGGTTGTTCAAGTAAAAGGGGTTTGCAAATGGGTAAGGCGCTGGAGCACAATTAGGCCACAAGCCTTGATTTTCCAAGAAGACAACCATAGGCTTGATTATGCACCTCTAAATAATTTTAAAACATGTAATGAATATTATACAATAATATCGAGGTGAACAATCAAGCTTACCGTCGCCATTTTGGAAAAAAATGCTGTGGCCAAGTTGCGGCCGGCCACATAAAGTTGTGGCCTAATTGTGCTCCAATGCCTAACATTTTTCGTTACATATCGGGTAGTAGTCGAAATCTCCAGCCGCGCGTCCATATCCATCCTAAATCTGAGTGTCCCCCAGAAACTAGCAAAATAACGTTAATTGGCAAAAGTCTTGGATTTTTTGTGGCTATATGACACATTCAATTATATTCAATTTAAGCCACTTATAACTGTTGCAATTGTGAAGTTTATTATTGAAAAAAAAAGTGACATTCATTAAGTCTCTTAACAGATGAATGCAACAAACCCTATATATGTATTTTTTTACTATATTTGTTAAAGAAATTGACACATGTTTTTTTACACAAGGTTTCATACATATCAGTTCGGCGGAACTCACAATTCGGTTATGTATCCGAATTCGGATACCCACGTACATTTAGTATCCATATTGTGATACCCGTATCCGAATTCGGATATGGAGGGGTATCTGAATTCTGATACGCCTGTCGTGGCGCAGGAAACAAATCGATAGTGCAAGCTGAGAGGTAAATGTAGAACATCTTTCTTGCATCTATGATAAATCTATCTGTGGAAATGTCATTTCCATCTGTGCAATTCCAGCGGGACAGCCTCGGAACATATCCTTATTACAGAAGACATAATAATTTGGCCAAAACTTTCTTAGAATTTAGATGACAAATGATGATAATGTTATTGACTATTATACATACCGGTATGGTGCGCGGCGAAGCTGAATATTGATTTCAGCTGATATCCCGTTTCAGCTGTTTTTAATCCAAATTCGGATATGGGTATCAGAATTGTGATACGGAGTATCCAAATTCGGACACGTATCCGAATTGTGAGTTCTGCCGAACTGATATCATAAGAGAGTGTGTACAGTTTAAAATGGTCCCTTGAAGGCATAAGCAAGTTTCTGTTACTTACAAACTTAAAATTACCTATCTTGTAAGTGTCCCGTGCAGACTAACATGAATGCAGATAGACAAACAAAGAACTAAATGAATGAAGCAGCAAATAAACAAGGAACATTAGAAAACAAAAAGACAAAAACAAACATATCACCATCAGAATTAATCAGAGAGGAACACAACAGGTGGCATCAAGCATAATATGAAATCATGCAGTTTATGACTACCTAGATAAATAACAGTCCATAGCCATCAAATTGTTAATTACAAAGATCCAGGCTACATAGAAACAAACAAAACAAGTTAACAATTAAGTCTTAGCTTGCAAGTAAAGGAAGACTCTGGACAGTTCCAGGAAGTGTAACAATTAATTAGTGCACAGGTGCTTATTGTCAGAAGAGGTTACTGTATTGTACACGACTCCCATTCTGTCTGACCATCTTGCATAATCACAATGACGCAAATTCAAGGATTAATTCATAACATAGGTGATGATTTG
>JXSR01S046187.1:4969-17719 GCA_000969725.1 Ophiothrix spiculata
AATGGTTTCTTTTGTATTTAGTGACTCCAAAAATAATTGAATCTTTGAACCTGCAGTGCAATATTTTGTTTTATGAAGCAAATTACAATTGGAAAATGCGTATTGGTGGCCATTTTGGATTAAGAGCCATATTAATTGGTCAAATAATCACAAAATGATAACGGGATACTAATTGCGTCCAATTGCGTCTACACTACATACATTTGTAGGCAAAATCGCTATAGGCTAATTTCATAAAAGTAGCAAATGCTAGTAAGCAAAAGATATTCTGCAGAAATTAGCTGATAGAAAAGTACAAAGTAGCTATATACCCCAGTTGCAATTAAGAAAAAAAAATTGTGAGACTTCCAAAAAAAATTACCTGATACCGGTCAACGACCATTTCAAATTCTTCGTCTTCCTCAGGCGTAAGACCTATTGCACAATCACAAGCAACCCTATGGAGAAAAGAAAGAAACGTTCGCTGCTGATGATAGCTCTCTCAACATGCATAGAAATAATAGATATCACCGAAGCCAGAAGCAAGTCCGTAGCCGGGGGCTGCGGTGGGGGCGTCGAACCCCCAAATTTGACAATGTACAAAAAAGCTCCACAAAAAATCCCTAAATGTCAACCAAAAGAACACCCAAAGCACCAAAATACGTAAAAGTAGGTAGTTTTTTAATAAAATACTGCACAAAATGCTTGCAAAAAAAATGATTTTTACTTTTTTTTTTTGCTTGTCACTTTGTCAAAACCACTAAAATTAGTTTAGGGTCGACCAAAACGAAAATTTTTCCTCCAAAAGTCCACTTTTTGAAAATCCGCACCCCCTGGCTACGGGCCTGGCCAGAAGAGATGCTTATATTGGCATCATGTTGATATTGATTCAACATCTTATAAAATTTGTTTATTTACAATTTATTCACCATTGGTCAAGTTCCCGTTATCTGTGTCTTATCAATAATTATGTTCAAAACTTTATGTAGTTTGAACTTTTAATACAAAGTAGCACGTGAAAACGCATTAAAATGATAGGCTATGTATACTGAGATATAGGGGTATTCGAGGAGGAAGCCAATAAGAAAATATAGTCCGTATTTAATGCCTCTGCCTCTCCTAGTGCCTCTACATGTACATTCAAACTCACGGATGTATACGTTCACATTTTTCTCCTTCAAGTAATCCAAGTTGTTGAACATTCAATATACCAACGATATTCACAATCATTCTTGGCATCTGCAAAAGAGCATGGATAGCAAATCATCATCATCATCGTATCATCATCGTATCATCCTCATCATCATCATCGTCGTCGTTGTCGTCATCGTCATCGTCATCATCATCATCATTATCATCATCATCATCATCATCGTCGTCTTCATCATCATCGTTGTCGTCGTCGTCGTCGTCATCATCATCGTCGTCGTCAACGTCATCGTTATCATCATCATCGTCATCATCATCATCATCATCGTCGTCGTCGTCGTTGTCATCATCATCATCATCAGCAGCAGCAGCAGCAGCATCGTCGTCGTCGTTGTCTTTGCTGTCATCATCGTCTCCACACACAACATCGTTTATATTGTCATCTGTTTTTTCATCATCTGAAAATCCTAAAAGGCAATCCTTACTTGATGATACAGAAGCTCTATTCCTTTCCTGATGTTCTCCACATATTGTTCAGGGCTCAATCGATGGATATCAGTGCAATAGGCGCATAAATCATTGCCTCCAATAAACAGAGTAACAAGTTTCCAATCTTCCTCGACATTCACATTTTCGTCATTCCTTAGTTTGCTTATTAGCGTATCAGCTTGTTCATACATGTCTCTAATAAAGCCCGGTAATAAAGTTTTGACAAATAAACAAATAAGAAGCATAGAATGTGTCTTCGAATTATTTATTTAAGTTAAGTTTTATCTGCGGTATTACACTCGATAATACGACAATTGGTGACCTATTCATTTCGTTTTCATCTTTTCCAAATTGAGTATGTTTGAGGTCAACATGATCCTCTCTACGAGACGTTCAAGCTCAGGATCATTTTAAACAACAACAAATCTGTCAGTTGCTCTCCGGACTCACCACGATAAAAAATAATTGATAACTGGTTGATCTTTAATGATGAGTGAAATATATACTATAATAGGGGTTTAAATTTGTTTGGGCAGTTAGAGGTTTACATGATGAAACAAATAGATACAAATAGTAACACTAATATGTCATCCTTTTTAATGTGGGCACCCATAAAAGGTGGATTTGTTACATGGAGAGTGATTTATGCATCATTTTTTGTCATATCTTTTCAACAATCAAATGAAATGGCATAATTTTGGTATGATTTTAAAGACAATTTATTTGACTTTCAAGAAATTAAGAATAAAATCCAAATGAAATGATCAATAAAGCTTAATGACCCGTTAAAGCTACCTAGCCAGGGCAGGGGTGGAGTCGGGTGAGGTTGAGGTGGGTGAGGTTGAGGCATCATGAAAATTGTGCATGAATAATATACTGTCATATCTCCTTGAAAATCCAGTGAAGTGTCACCAATCTTATATGATTTTAAAGGCTAGTTATTGTTTATCAAAAACAAGTTGGAATTAACCCGAAAAAAATTGATAATTAACGCTTTTAACAAGTTAAAAGTCAATGAGCTAATTTAGCCAGAGATGAAAAAGGCATAAATGTGGTTGGTGTGGATGAGATATGTACATTGTGCATCAAATTTCGTCACAACTTTTCAATAATTGTATGATATGTAATAATTTTGGTATGATTTTGAAGATAATGTATTAGTCTATAAAATCAATCAAAAATATTAGCCAAATAAAGGTATCTATCAACTCTAATCAACGATGACCAGGAAGGAGTGCGGTATGGATGAAGTGAGTGAGATGTAACGCAAATGGGCCTCACCTCAAAGAAGATGACGACTAACTAACTTACTCTGATATGGCTCCCCCAACAGCAACATTCATCATTGCATTGTCGCTGTCTGGACCACCTCGACCATACGAAAAGCCATAAACATTCGGATTGTATTCCTTGATTATATCTGGAAATTCAACAAAATAGTGTTGAAACAATTATTCGAAATTGACGAAATAATGTTTTCAGTGTTCATTAAGGTGTCATTTTAATCCTTTAAGCATGGTCTTTGCAAATGATTAAAAAAGTGAAAATGACAAGAGCTGGCATTAACTGCTGTTTTGGGCTGGACGGTCACATATGTACGGTATGTTTTTGAAAAGAGCGGGCAAAAATGAAATTGTGAAAAGTGAATTCAATATCCAATTTAGATGACTAATAAACCATTTTCGACATTCTGGTTGTAATGAAGAGAGGGTCCCGAAATGGGGTTAATTAGAAGTATGCTTACTTGCCAACGTAAATGACTCTTGCAATGTGTCGTCCCCTCCAACACTAAAATGAAACAAAAATAAAAAAACATTTTTATTTAATTTATATAATTGGTACCATTCAGTGAATGTACATGTATACTTCGATAAATTTTCACCTATATCTAAAATTTTATTTAGCTTGTATTTTGTTGGCTGTTCATGGACAATAGGGTAGCAGGTATCATAAGGAAAGTGCATCAGACACCATATTTTTATGCAGTATGTATGCAAATGAAAAGTGTGTTCAACGTGTTTAGCATCATCCAAAATAAAAGTTTTCCCACCAATAATCCGAGGGTTTTTTCACATTATTAGTTATTTTATCCCTGAATAAAGCCGTATTTGTGCCTCGTGTTTCTCTCTGAAGAAAAGAATAATGATATGATATAAATTTATCATTGATAGATAAAAAAAACCTAAAAGTAGACTTTAAAAAAAAAAGACAATACTGAATACGGTCAAACACAAGAAGGAAAATATGGTCATGTAAACATGTTCCCATTAGAGCAAGATATTTGATTTATGTTATTGATTGCACGAAGGGTTTCAGCAAGTAGCATCCGGTATTAATTAAGTTTTTCAGAAGGTTTTTTTTAGATAAAGACACTGAAAAATATTTCCCGTAAATTTTACGGGAAAATACCTCGCAGTTCTATTGTCAACATTTCACCGTTATGTTTACAGATTCCCGTAAATACAGTTAGTAAAACGACGAAAACTTGCGGTAAAATACTTTAGACCGATTAATTGCTTTTACGGGATTTAACAGTAACAAATACACGTTTTAACCTATAACACAGTATAGCAGGAATGTAAGTCCCTCCTTCCTCTGTAAGAGGGGAGCGTGGCCGGGCGGTTAGAGCACGGGTATCGTAATACAGAGATTGTGGGTTCGAGCCCCGGGCCGGGCGGTTTTCGTCTCCTTGTTTCCTTGAGCAAGAAACTTTACTCTACTTGCTCCGTGGTCGGACAGTCACGTAAAGCCGTGGGTCCCCTGTACGAATAGACTCCTTCATGGGGTATGCATGTTATGCAAGTACTTGTATCATTGACTGATTGATTGATTGATTGTTCGGGTTGTACACTAAAGTATAGGCTAACAACTCTCACGCAACGTTAGTTTCACGCTTTACTCCGTTATGGTCTATGGTAGGCGGACTAAGATTCCTTTCACAACGGTAACATTTTTCAATGACGACTCTTTGATGCACTGTTAATAGCTTATGTTTTTATACAAATTTATTCTTACATTACGAAGGTGTGTTACTATACGGTATCTACATTCAAAAGATGACTAACCTCCATGAGATCCCTCTATATTGCACCAGTGCACCTGTTATCATGCAGGCACCTGCACCATAGCCAGCCTGAAAACCAACAAGAAAAGTGTTCATTTTATGATACTCTTATTCATACCACGTGAATCAAAAAAAAAATGTGTACGGTTTAAAACTGCTATTGACCTTGATCAAAGCGCCAAATCATAATTTTTTTGTTATTGTAGTAAAGCAAATTTTTAAATTTGAAAGCTTATTAAAATAAGCTTTCAAATGCAGAAATAAATAAAAAAAAATATAAAAAGGATATGACCAATTTTGTAAGTACGTCTCTTTTTCTTCCATTCCAATGGGATTTACACAGTTAAGCAAGATTTACATATCACAATTACGGGTTATGGCATTTTGATAAAAGCTAAGAAGTACTTACAAAATTGGTCATATCTTTTATTTATGATTTGGTGTTTTTATCAAGGTCAAAATCAGTTTTAATCCATGCACATTTTTTTTTTATTCACGTGGTATAGTTGTAATAAAACAGCAGAAAATTCATTCTGTTTATTAGGTCTGAGGAGCTTGATTTTAATTATAAGATACACATGTACATATTGACATTTTAGTAAATTTAAAATGATAACAGTTGGTCCTCAAACAATTCTATTAAGCAACTGTTCTATACAGAGTTCTATCCTCCCCGAGTTCTACCCTCCCGGAGTAAAAATCAAATTTGATACAAAATCCTAAGGTATCCAGTATTTAGAAGAGCCAGATCGTAATCTGAACTAAATAATCTATCTGTGTGATACATTTCGGCATTGCTTGCTTTTTTGTTTGAATTTAGAACGCAATATCAACCAGTCTTTAACTGAATGGAAAACCCCATGAAAAGTTCTGGAATCTGGAATTTTGTTTGTGTAATTGAGTACAGTATGCGTCAAAACAATTCAAATTTATGTCCTCAACTGCTATATCACTTTCATGTTAGTTGATTTTGAACAAAAAATGGGGAAATGCTTACATACGTTTATAATTTTACTGTAAGGCACGGTTCCCAATTCATGACAAAAGCTCTTGAATCATACGAAAGGGCTTGATGCAATTGTCTTGCATCATGATGCAGAAAAATATTGAGTCATAATTCAAAGATAGATATTATAATAGTGTGTTGAATGATGCAGAAAAATTGCGTGCGCCAGGGCCTTTATTAGTATAAAGACCACTTCGAAGAAGGTAGTTATGCGTTTTTCCTAATATTTTTGCGTCATGACTCAACATACATTTCGTCATGGCTCTTGCGTCAAGCCCCTTCGTATGTCGGAACACATTCCGTCATGAATTGGGAACCATGCCTAAGTTATGTGAAAATGGCTTGGAAAAATGATAATCTAACATTTGACCTTGGTACATTATTGCATTTCTCTGAGATATTTCCAAATATGATAGCATTAAATATTTTAAAAGAGCGACCTTTAACTCCGTACACTGTTAGAACGTTGGGCAAATAATTTACCCAACGTTGGTTCAACTATGAACAACCCTACTTCTGGGTAAATAATTACCAACGTTGCGTAAAATGTTGGCTAATTACCTAACTGTTAGGTAAAAGTTGTTGCTAATAACCCAAATATTGGGTAAAATTTCACCAACAGTTGGTTAATATTATTTACCCAACAATTGGGTTGTTCATAGTTTAACCAACGCTAAATAATTGCCCAACAGTATAACAGTGTACTGATCTGTTCAATATGCAACCATAGACACTTTATTTTTTCTGTAAAGTGTATTTGATGTAACATACTGAACGATATACTATGATCATGAAAACATCAAAACAGATATAAAGTAAATTAGCTGGTAATGAGCCCCTTACCGTGATTGAATCGCCCATTGCCCCGACAACATCAATATCTCCTGGCATTAAACGATGAACTGGATTCAAATTTTAAAAAAAGAGAGATAGAGGGATTTTTTATATCAAAGTCTGTCATTCTTGACTTTACATGTATCGTGTATCTGAAACTTTCCTCGTTTTCTTGTAAATGTATGGGTTTTTTTTCTTTCTACCTCAACGAGGTATAGCTATTGCCTTTATTCTTAGTTATAGTCGTATTCTTTTTTCACACTTTTCTTAAAACAAAATATATAATATATAACTTTTTGACATAGATGTTAGACTTATCTTGTTTTTAGAAATATCATTTTTTTTTATCTTAGAATTTTACATTCCAATATAGCATGCAATCTTGCAATTCTTTAATCTGAATTTCTGCTCTTAGTTGTTTTGTAGATTTGGTGACAAGATCGTACAAGTAATTGATTTCCTGCATAAATAACAAAGCAATTGGAGATACTGTTTGGTCTCATTATATATAATTTCATATTTGTAAATAGCAAAGGCTGCCAGTTCAATCATAATGTTTGCAAACACATAGGATTTTTGTTTAATATTCCATTCGAGAATGATTTTGTCGAGTGATATTTTAAATTGGTTGTGTTTTGTAGCATGGATCATAAAATATGAAAATCTTGACCAGAATTCTTCATTATATTTGCATGTTACAAAAAAGTGATTAAGATCATCTATTTGGCTGCAGAAATTGCAATTGCTGGAATTGCTAAGTTTCCATATATGCAAATTCCTGTTAGAACAGATTAAATTATACAAAACATTAAATTGTATGCAAATGTATGTAATGTTAATTGCTCCATTTAAATGAGCGGACAGTCGCGAATTTCAAAATTGAATTTACATACAGTTCCTCATATTCTCAGCTTTCGAATGATACTTAATAATCATACTTTCTTTCTTCCTTATTTATTTACAGATCGAATTCTAAGGCATAGAATATCTAGTACCGTTATATAATACTAATTAGCCACAAATCTAGTTTTATGTAATCAATTATCCATGAATTAAACTTAAGATAGTTAAAAGAATATGCATGAATGCGTTTTATGTCCAAAAAATCGACATTTGATAAATTTTATTTTATGTAAAAAAAACCCCGAAATTTTACATCACTATTTTTGTTTTACTTTAGAGGTCACTTGTTCAAAATATTTATTTCTCGCTTACTCAACATTGAGTCAAAGAGGACATTCTCTATTAAGGATAAAAGAAAGAAAGAATTCTTTAGGCTGATAGCCAAGGATAACCCAAGAAAGCCTCTAATGAAGCTTATTTCCATTGGGGTCCTAGATCTTTCTTTAATATTCAGTTTTAGTACAGGAGAAAAACCGGAGGACCCGGAGAAAAACCTGCGGAAGCGAGCATGGACTGAAAACCAAATGCACATAAAGCGCCGGGCGCGGGACTCGAACCCGGGACCTCATTGGTGCAAAGCGAGGGAAATACCGCTACACTAACCCGCTTTCTTATTCAAAATGAAGTTATGGTATCTCTTACCTGAGGATGGTTTCGTTGCAGATCGTTTGCCTGCAGTGTTGCATTCAAATTTATGATCATGTTCCTGAAAAGAACAAATGAAGAACTGTGAGCGATTAATTTATTCTCATTAGAAAGAATTTAACGGTAAAAGATCGTTAACAGTAGCAGATCGTTGGTTCATTTTGATACTTAACGTTTGGAAACAGGTATGAACTTTTGTTGTACAGACCTCTTCGCAGGGGGATTCTGAAGTCTAGAATGTGATCAAAACTGCTTATGATACTGCCTTAACATATATAGGTATGACTGATTCTCTTGTACACGGAACAGATGGTTCAGCGTCACCCTGATTCCATGTAAAGGGCACCTCAATCTCTATATCTCTTCAGTATGTTTTTGTAAATTTGCAAGTAAATTAAATCGACTTCTTTGTATGGAATGATTTTTCAATTAAATAATTAGGTGCGTGTCATGCACTGAGCTGAATGGTAATTTTTCAGTCTGAAAGCCATGCTAATCCAAGAAAGTCCTCTAGAAAGCTTAGTTCAATTGGGTCATTCAGATAGAAAAATCATATTTTTTATTTCTGAAAACATAGGACGAAAGTGCGACTTTGAGATGCATAAAAAAGCTGACTCGGTATGGTTTTAGCACTTATTTTATATTCACCAATGTTGCCCAACAAAACAATTATTTCAGCACATGTAGTTTCAAGAATATAATCTGTTAAGGCTCGAACTCGCGGTCAAAGTTAAATGCGCTGTAGTTCCGCTATAAAAGTTTTCATTCGTTTAGACTATCCCAGCTAACAATCTTACGTTCTCAGAACGTTTTGAGAATGTTTTACTTTGGTTTTGAGAACGTTTACATAATGCGGTCCAAAAACGTACATTTGTGAGGTTCTCAACAAGTTATGAGAACGTTTTCTTGTAACAGGATAATAAGATTCATTCTTCAAAACCAGTAGATTGACTTACGTTTAACAGTTTCGTATACTCGGTCAGTATACTTCATCAGAAATGCGATGATCCAGCTTCTGACTCCCGACGACGACCTGTTGGTGGCGTCCTTCCAGGAGATGATGACGTCAAAAGAGGATCATAGATATGACTAAGGTAGTGGGCCCCCTCGTCTCTGTTCATAGTGTTGGGTGCTCTCTTCCTGATCCAAATGGATTCTCGTATGTGGCGTGACCTCGCGTTACACTCTTTGCAAAGAACTTTTGCATCCGTCCAATTGATCACATGGTTGTTTTGAACTGCGTGATCAGCGACAGCCGATTTAGATTGTTCACTGACAGATATTTTTTTGGAATGGCGCGTATAGTTCTTTTTGGATGCTTCTAATTTTTCCGTGTCACTCTTATGTTCCTTGAGCCGCGTACTAAAGCGTCGACCTGTCTCACCAATATATGTGCGGGCCCACTACCTTAGTCATATCTATGATCCTCTTTTGACGTCATCATCTCCTGGAAGGACGCCACCAACAGGTCGTCGTCGGGAGTCAGAAGCTGGATCATCGCATTTCTGATGAAGTATACTGACCGAGTATACGAAACTGTTAAACGTAAGTCAATCTACTGGTTTTGAAGAATGAATCTTATTATCCTGTTTTACCAACAAACCTGATGAACTTATTAAAAAAAAAAAAAAAAAAAAAGTTTTCTTGTAACGTTCTTAAAATATTTAGAAAACGTTTTAGGAACGTTCTTAGAACCTAAAATAAATCAAACCTAAGTGGAACCAATTCAGAACGTTTTGAAAACGTTCTGTGTTTGCTGGGATGGTACTGTAGTGTACTTACGTACGGAGGGTCACAGTCATAATTTGGAGGTGATTCTGGAGTTGTTGCATTCTGAATAACCACATCATCTAGCTCGTAGCCCAACTCCTCAATGTAATCAAGAAATTTATTCCATTGATCAGAAACTATGTCAAATTCTGTTTTACTATCAATTTGATTGTTTCCTAAGGACAGAACAGACAAGTTAAATTCTTTTATATTTTTGTTATATTTTGTCACATCTTTTAGACCCATGAATAAAAGGGAAAATGGAAACAGACGCACATCACCATTTTTGGAATTACAGTTTAGGATGATTTCAGATGGGGTTATTTAAAAAAGAATTAAAACCATATGACAAAAAGACATTGGCGTTGTTAATATTTTTATTCCCAAATCCAACTTCTGTGGTGGGAAAAAGTACTTTAATTTTAGATCTTTGAAGATATTGAATAAGTAATCACTAATTAGTGAATCTTACCTTGAAGTATTCCTGACGATCCGACGAAAAGTAAAGTAAAAATCCAAAACGATTTCATTTTCTTCTGTATATATATATTTCTATTATATATATACTTCTATGAACGTTACATTCAAATGACCATGACAAATATTTAAAGAATAACTGATTATGGATAAGTACGTGGATAGGTCTGACACCTTCCTTCAGTATATGCCATAAAATTTAAGAACTAAGTGCAATGTTCAATGTCCGTACATGCTGCTTTGTTTGTACAACGTTTCTAAGTGGTGACTTATCTGAACTTTATTATTCAAAGTCTTGTCTACCAATTACAAATTATGGTCAATCTGAAGGATAATAGTGATAAAAAATAAGCGGTCAGACCATGTGTCATTTTATCTTGTTCTATATACAATGATGGAAAAATAAAATAGTCGCGCGATTTTTTATTTGAACGTGACCTGGTGAAAAGGCTGACTTTGAACCCTTATTATCTGAAACGGGTAAAAGCATATGCAAATTGGGAACGGAGTATGAAAATTTGGAGTTTTTCCAATACAATGTCTGTGAATTTTTTGGCGATTGATAAATGAGGAGCATTATATGGTATTTTCTATGAAAATCAACGTTAAGACGTTTTAAGCAAACGAATTTGAACCCATACATCATTTTTGTTTTAGAAGATAAAAAAATGGTTTGTTTGGTCAGTTCTGGTAGAATACATATAAAAACTCAGATTGATGAAATTTGAAAAATACGTTTTGCCTAAGACCTGTAAAGTGAAGAAAAACCTACATTGATGTGATGTACGAAAGGAACCACCTTCGGCTCACATGCATGAAGCTCATAGGTAGTGGTTTGAATGTCTTTGCTGCCCGCTCGCTGTGTTGAAATATTTTTCATTTCTTTCGAAATGTATTGAATAAGACTTGCGTTTTTCTGACTGAAAAGTAACCTGTTTGGTTTTTTATATACATTATGTCAAAAAAAAATTTGTTTTCCAGGTCTATATTTTCAATTTTATAGGGCTTTTAAAAATATTTTTGATACTAATTAATATTCACGTTAAACATCAAGTACACGGCCGATTCAATATCTTAACACATAATTTCTTTTAACCCTAAAAGAGCCGGGCTTTTTTCACCCATCTCACAGCCCGGCGAGGGTAGGTGGCGCCCGGGGGGGGTACTTAGTAAAAAAGTGATCACGGGGATGTGCCGCAAACTTGGGTAGCAAAATCAGGCTGTCTGGTATTCCAATGGGTCCTTTTTCTTTGCAAAATGTGGTATCTTGATGGGTCTTTTTCCAAAATTTTCTAAAAATTTGCGCCAAAATGGCGCAAATTTTGGAAATTTCAAACAAAAATCAAAAAATTTGCGCCAAATTAGGGAAAATTTTCGGAGAAAATTTAGATTTTTGCATAACTTTAGACTCAAAATTTGGGGAATTTGGTATATGGATGGGTCCCTTTTTCTTGAAAATTGGTATATGCATGGGTGTACTTCAAATTTCCCAGCGGCACACCCCTACCAAAACCAAACTTGAGTACCCCCCCCCCCGGGAGGTGGCGGCCCTTACGATCTCGAAAACCGATTGACGAAACATCAAGTCAGTACTGCATCAAGTGTACACTCTAAGAAATGACCGTATTTTTACGGTAGAAAACCGGTATTCTTTAACGGTGAATTCCCGTAAGAAAATTTAACGGATGAAATGTAATTTTGACGTCTTTTTACGGGATTTTACCGTAAATACGTGGAAAAAACGGGGAAGTTCGGTAAATTATTAGCAAAAAAAAACAATTTGACACCACAGAAAATATATACTAACTATAAAATATATTTTTAGTTATTGTACTAAGGCTGCATATTTTCCCTTGGTATGGCCAGTATAATACCGTATATTAATTTACGGCAAAGTTGTAAATTTTACGGTAAAGTGTTGGCAACCAAATTGCCAGTGATTTTACCGTAAAATTTACGGGAAATTTCTAAAATACCGTAGAATAATTTACGGCAAGTTGTAAATTTTACGGTAAAGTGTTGGCAACCAAATTGCCAGTGATTTTACCGTAAAATTTACGGGGAAATTTCTTAGAGTGTAGGGTACTGGTGGATAGCTATATGACTCTCACAAGTCCATTGGTACTAAGAAAGTGACAACGTACCTTGTATGATTTCACAGTGACGTCATAAGTGACGTCATGTCAAAATCGCGAAAATCAACAAAAATCGCCAAAATCACGGTTTTTCGCTATTTTTTCAAGCAAAAGTTGCATTTTTAGCAATGATGTGTGTCAAAGTATGCTTACACGTGTTGTTCTTGCTCCAAATAAATCAAATAAATAAGATAAAACATAGTGGAAAAGAAAACACTATTTGTGTGTAATTTTCATTGAAAATACATTTTTGGTCAGTTTTTAGATCAAAATCTTTATTTCCATATAAGACATATATA
>JXSR01S046190.1:0-10649 GCA_000969725.1 Ophiothrix spiculata
AAACTTTTGCTTATACGTTTTGCCGTGGTAAGTACGAATTCCATTAAATGCCATGAAATGTATGTGAATATTCAAGCATGCACTGCCCGAAAATGCAATACGTCACCCAATTGTGATAAATAGAAGTATGCAAATACACATCCTAAGTTTGATTTAAATATGGTAGAACCTGATACAAATCTAACACAAACATGAGAGTCCCACTCATCTCAGGCGATTTATCATTAATAATTAGACATTTAATTCTCAAAGGAATTCTAAGACAAGCAGACGTTTTTGTACAAATTAATTTTCATCTCAGTTGATCAAGGCAAATCTATTTTTACTCAGAGACACGTATTTTCAGATATCATAACCTTATTAAATCAGCCACTACAGACATGAGGTGTTTTTCTATTAAGGATAGTGACAATCATTTATTTTTAACTTGTAGAATGGGAAAGGGAACTAAAAAGTGTCGTAAAATAGAGCGTAAGAAATTAAAAATATAATGTTTTATTACCATGTATAGTTACACAAAACGGGGTTCTAAAGATGACAGTTTCTTTCCTAGCTGGGTGAAAAAGGAAACAAACACAGGAGAGTGGAAATGGCTACAAATCTAAGGACTGATGGCTGATGACAGTTTCTTTCCTAGCCGGGTGAAAAAGGAAACAAACGCAGGGGAGTGGAAATGGTCACAAATCTAAGGACTGATTTTTCCCGAATTCTTACGTTTGTAATATTGGTATTTGTCATTAGACTCTCATAAGGCTCGACGCGTGCTTAGGATACCGTGCAAGTAATAAATTTGACGTCTGATCGGTTCAGACATACAATTGATTTAAGGGCTCTGTCACACATCACAGAACGTACGAATAACGAACTAATAACGTATACTGTTTTGGTCATTGAAATACATGAAATCGATTACCAAACCAGTGTACGTTATTAGTACGTTATTCGCACGGTACGGTGATGTGTGACATGGCCTTTAGACTGATTCATGTTGCCCGCTACCCCGACTCGGGAAATTTTATCACCATCCAGCATCGTTATTTTCACCACAATATTATTAAGCAGTCGGTCATATGTCATTTATTGGCGGTAACGATTATGTAAGGCAAGTAGAATATTACATAGACTCACCAGGTATACACTGTATGCAGCGCCCCAAGAAGGAGCATTCGCACAGGGGACCCACGGCTTTACGTGACTGTCCGACCACGGATCAAGTAGAGTAAAGTTGGAAACAAGGAAACAAGGAGACGAAAACCGCCCGGCCCGGGGCTCGAACCCACAACCTCTGTATTACGAGACCCGTGCTCTTACCGCTCGGCCACGCTCACTATTAAACCAAACCAAATTTCTACATGTACCAGGTGTCCCAAAAAATGGTTACATGTAGAAAAATAACCTTGTGCTACAACTACCACGCGAGTCAAAAAAACTGCAATAATTAGATGGAAGCCATATTGTAAGAACAAAAGTAATTTCGAACAAATAATATTAATTTCTAAATAGATCATGAATAAAGCTTTCAAAGGGTGAAAGAATGGTGCAAATTGATAAAGGCATTGCAAAGATATCCTTATTTGAATATTATGGTATGAAAACAGGTCTGTCCAAATGAGCATGCCTCGTCAAACGACAGTCAATAACGAGTAAGTACCAATATTGAATTGAATTTCGTGCATGCACCTCTTGAATAATAACACCAACCGATTACCTTGTTCCAGTGAAAATCTCCTCTTAATCTATTAATTTACATATAAAAGATAATTTAGGCGGTCTTTCCAAGTGCAAAATGACACGTTTGGGGGTACTGTCTTAGAAGGGAGAGCTTATCAATCAGTCACTGTTTAAAATGCCTCAAGATCAGTTCACAAACGAGCAACGTGCTCTTATTGCTGAGGTTTATTTTACCACCAAATCTCATACAGAAGTGAAACGGAGATTCCGGGGTGCATTCTCCCAATCGGATGTACCATGTGCATCCACCATCTATGAATTCAGAAGAAATTCAAAAGAACAAGAGCAGTCCATAAACTATATAAAGAGAGATCTTGAAGACCGCGAACGACAAGAAGCAGGAGAAACGTCGACCGCGTTCGTCAGGCAAGGGATCCCGAAGTGAGCAAAGAAGTCCTCTGCCACATGTGTCCCAGTCCAGGTTCAACCGAATATTGAATATTCAGGGCCACCAAGCTCAAACGGCCCTTTTCAACGTACCCAAACCAAAGAGAAAAGAGTATGTCATAATTGTGTCCTACGTATTGAATAAAACATATGCACGACAGTTGGACAGAACTGTTTTTATGCCTTCCTATTCAAATAAGTGTATCTCTATGACGCCTTTATCAATTTTCCCCATTCTTTCACCATTTTAAAGGTAAATCTGTGATCTATTTAGATATATACATTTCATGTTCATGGTATCTCTTGTTCTTAAAATATGGCTTTTATTTAAGTATTGCAGTATTTTTGACTCACTCGGTATAGTAGTTGGAGAAACGACACTTTAGGAAAATTATATTACAACTCTCTTCTAGATACCCGTTAAATTTTGATATCACAGTCTTATTACTTTTTGAGTTATCAACAAAGGTAGATACCTATGTCAGAAACGCATTTGTTCAAAATTCAACAAAATATTAAGCATACACGTTTTATGGTATTTCAATGTGCATTTTTTTCAAATTTTGATACCATTTTAATTGAATAATAATAATTAAACTCTCTATTAGCATATCTATTATGCAAATAACGGATATTTACATTTCATGCATTCCAGAATGCGTTGTTTGAACCTGTCAATCAAGTTTTGGCGCGAAAGTTGATATACGCTTAAAGCACAATCAAATTTTCATGTGTAACATTAATTCTTTAAATGTTTAAACTGCAAACTTGTGTAAATTTTGAAAAAAAAAAAAAATCTTAAGCTTACATGTCATGTTTAGATTTTTTTTCTTTATAGTAGCAAAAGTCTGATCGACATTTAGAAATAGGGCATTTTCACGGTAACGGAAGGACAATCACAGAATTTTTCTGTATTTCAAACACATAAATTGCCAAAATTGAATTGGATAAAATAAAACTAATTCCATATTTAGTTGAGTATACCTTAAAGCATTCATATTCAACAGAAATGTTTTCATAAAAATTCCTCTTTGGCAAAATATGCATATTAATGAGGTCGGTCACGGAAGGACAGCAAAATGGACATGGTTTTTCACCATGAGTACATTTTTGAAAATTTGTATGAAAGTTATGAAGAAATTTTATATCAAAGTTACTGAATGCATTGTTTGGTGTTTTTGCAATAGTTTGCCACATTCCACATCAAAATATTCCCTACGATTATGTTTTAACAATGCGAAATGCGAAGGGATAATGGTCACGGAAGGACGGTAACGGAAGGACAATTTGTCCGCTGATTTTTGGGTGCACTGAACCGTAAAGCCTGGTCAGGTTTAACAAAAAATACAACCTCATGTGTAAATTTGATCCTTATTTAAGCCATTTAGAACAATAGCACCAAAGTAAACAACCAAGAATGGGTTGAAAAAATTAAATAAAAATTACTACTTTTCATTATTAAAATCAAGAAATTTGACCAAAAATTAGGTTTTTTAAAGAAATTTCATGGACATCTTTGTTCAGTCTTTTCAAAATTAGGTTCATTTTAAAGAACTTTAAAATAGCTTTCTTTTGATACCAAATATATGGTGGTAGCATTTTTCATTGAATAGTTACATCCTTTTTTCAATATTTTTCTCATGTCCACTTTTTCGTGAAAATGCCCAATAACAGAAATAGCAAAATTGAATGGGTTGCCATTTTTGCCCAAAATAAGATCTCGACATAATTTTCAGACTTGTTTATTTATTTATTTATTTATTTGCTTCATATTTAAAGAGGGTAGCCTCAATCAGTGGACCAGCACTGCTTTTCATAAGGGCCCTCTATACAATAAAAATACAATAGGTAAACAATACATAGCTTATATATAATATTACGTACATTTAGAATTCATTAAAAATTACAGATAATACACCTTAAAAATCTTTTATCGTAAATATAGAACATATAGAATAGTAAAATGAAACGAAATATCGACAACTTATAATACGAGTAAAATTAATAAATTATTATACTAGATTCAATATACACATTAATGAGGAATATAAAATACAATAAATCAAAACTTGAACCTGAACTTAGAAACAACTCTTTTGCAATCTCTAATTCTTGACTCTCAAAACTTTTAAAAACACCGTATAATTTGACCAAAACACCGTATAATTTGAACAAAGTATTACTTTGATTTGACTAGGCCTATCTAAACTTAGGATATTTTACAAAAGTTTAAACATGATAAAAATACAAACTACTGCCGAAGCAGGACAGGCGACCACAGGTGGAAAACCTGCAGCCTAACCCCAAAGGTGGACAACCTCAGGAGCTTACAAAGTTATTTTATATGATTAAAAGTATATAGACAATGTGTGAATTAAAAATCGATGGGTATCATCTAACTTTTGGTTGGTGAATCTACTACTAAAATGAAATCTTTCAGTTTTCCTTTAAATGTCTGCATATTGCACGATTCTTTTATGTGAGTTGGAAGGTCGTTCCAGAGCCTTGCTCCCGAGTTTTTAAAGGTACGCCTACGCCAGTCAGTTTTTGTTCGATGAATGTACATTTTTTGTGCACTTTGAGATCTTGTACCATAACTGTGGTAACTTGTAGTAATTTATGACTTCATAATTCCGTAACATCTAGTCAAATTTTCATGATTTTGGTATCAATGGGAAGAAGAAACTCAATCCTATACTATGTTATGCAACAACCTAATTTTGGACATGGGGTTGAACAAGGGTTAAAATTTCATCAAACGAACATGCTTCCGATTTTGTTGAATTTTGAACAAATGCGTTTCTGACATAGGTATTTGCTTTTGTTAATAACTCAAAAAGCAAATATGTTGTGATATCACAATTTTACAAGTATCTAAAAGAGGGCTGTAATACATTATGTGCAAAGTTTCGTTTATCTAACTGCTATAGTTTTAGCACACGGCAATTGTTCTACTATGATGTAACCATTTTTTGGGACACCTGGTATCATTTCATTAATCATGTTAATACTGCACGACTATGTCATTCCATCACTTAAACATTTGGTCAATTATAGCCTGTAACAATAAAAAATCAAGCGTCCTATTTCCTGGGAAGAAAACCAATCAGGAAGAGGCAACCATTGGGAATGATAGTTGGTGTTAAAAAATATTTTAACTCTTATATCGCGGGACTTAAATTTTAAGTCTGAACTCGGATTAAAATCAAAAGTAAATCTAAAAAATTAATTTTGGATCTTCAAAGATTATTTCTATCGAGTTTAGTCTTAAGCAATGATTAAATTACCAATCTTTTAAAGGATTAAAAGAAGTAAAGTGAAAGTATCGTTTTGGTCGATTGTATTGCATCACGTGTATGTGATTTTGATATCAGCGCGCCATTTTCGAATTCATTACATGTATATACAATGCACCTTTTGTCAACACATTTCCGGCCTATGGACTCACTGACAGAAAGAGTCCAATTTCTATTTGAAATCAGCTGAGTCAGCTTAAACTTGCTATCAATTCTCACCTACTAATTCTTTTCAATGCCTTTTCGATTAAAGACATTTTTAATAATTTTTATGACATATTTATTTTAAATCAAGATGGACTTTACACTAAGTACTGTCTTTAAAAAAATAAAAATTTAGTCTTTAAGAATGCAATTTCAAATGCTGCTCAAAAGGTTTATCAAAACATGTGTGAGACACATCCTATTCAATGATGTTACAGATATTGACGATTTAATCTGACACAGATCTGAAGTAAACACTTGCGACCACTCATCTATAGACAAAACAAACATTGAATTCGAGGCAAGTAATCACACTTAAAGTATATACGAAACTCACAGACGTTTTTGTACACATCATTTTCATCTCATCTGATTAACACTGATCTATTTTCATTGAGAAACAGAGCAAGATGTCGTTATAACTCAAAACAGTGCATTCATTCTATAAAGTTTCTTAGCACACCGGATTTATTATCGTTATATCCTATAGCCTCCTATAAAGTTATCATGTCTCTGAGACAACATGTTTTTTTTGAGTTGTTCAAGGATTTCTTCATTTATCACATCCAGACAACCACAAGGGAATTCTTTAAGGTTGCTTAGAATTCCTCTATTTATTTTTCAATTTTTTTGATATATGGTGTTTTCATATGTGCTGATCAAATTTCTGAAATAAAAAATGGGGGTCACCGACTTAGTTTTTGAGAAAAATCCATTTCAAACACACTATGTTTTTATCACTTTTTACCATTGACTTCTATGGTAAAATCAAAATAAATAGGACAAAAACAATTCTAATTAAAAAACCGGCTCTCTCTCTCTTTTTCACATATGTTTTGGTCCTTATTTAGTACTTTAAAAAAACGTAATAAGATATCAAGCAAAATTAAGCAAAAAATTGGCATTTTTTTTAGCAATGAGTAACACCTTAAGCACTGTGCGCTTTGATCCCTGCGTCATCAGGAGTAACGCGCATGGTCTTATGCGTGAAAATGAAAATGACGCACGTGTAAGATCGCGTTATATTAAAGCGCAAGATACAGTACGCCAGAAAGTACGCTAAAAGCCCGGGATAAATACTTTGACATTGTGTTCAACACCGCTGATATCAGCTCACCCGTGTCCGACACCGCGTCTGTGCTAGGCCACCTTAAGAAGCAAATTTTGTTTGCCCAAAACTGCCCCAAGCTTGTTATCATGGATTATACTTATTATATTGTTAGTCCGGAAATTGATAGCATGTTGCCGGGCCGAAGAGTCATTAGTCTAAATATAAATAGCACACTATTATTCACAATAATAAGAGTTATTAGTTCTTACGTTGTTAGTCAACATTTGCTGAAATTAGTATTAAAGGCCCATGTATTAACTAGAGACTATATTCCTTATTCATGCAAAAATTGTGATATTCTGACATGTGTAAGTAGGCATAAACGTCCAGGTACACTGAAAACTTTAACTAGTCAAGCAGCTGCATGACTAACTTTAAACTAGTCAGGCAGGTTAGTCCAGCTTGCCTGACTAGTTTGACGTTGGTCAAGCCAGGCTTGACTAGCTTGTAAACTAGTTAAGCCCACTTGACTAACGTGTAAAATCTTGCTTGACGAGTTTGCCAGACTGAGAGCTTGACTAGCTTGACAGTACAAAAGAGCTTGACCAACTTCAAGTTGGTCAAGCTGGCTTGACTAGCTAGGTCAGGTCAGGTGGAGTCATTGATGGCAACATGGTGGACAGCACAGACATGTAAAACATCGTGCCGTCGTTTGACCTCATAAATATCACCATTATGTATTGATGTATCCTGAATTATAACATTTGATTATATGCAGCTCACGGACTATTTTGGTGGTACTCATATTACTCTTAAACCTCTCTCAACATTATTGACGGATTAGCTATACATCTTGGATTAAGCTTAAAAGCTTGTTATCGTACATGTGCACTGGCGTGCTCGACTAGCTTGCCTGACTAACGTTGCCTAGTCCCGCTTGACTAACTTATCGTTAGTCAAGTCTGCTTGACTAACGTTAAGTTAGTCAAAATGGGTACCATCTGGACTAACGTAAAACTAGTCAATAACTAGTCAAGCGACTAGCCTAAACTAGTCCAGCTTGACTAACGTCAAGCTGGTCAACAGACTAACTTAAAACTAGTAAACCAACTAAAATGAGACTAGTCCAGCATGCTGGACTAGGCTAAGTTAGTCATCCTTGTTAGTCCAGCAATACTGACTAACTTAAAGCTAGTCTAGATGGGTACCATCTGGACTAGCTTTAAGTTAGTCACACTGACCAGTTTAGGTTTTCAGTGTACATTCCTTCGACTAGCTCAGGAAAACGAACTGCAGTCTTAATGGAAAAAAACACGTTTTTTTTCCATTGTATTATTTTGTTTGAAACATTGTTCGCCAATTTTATTTATGTATTCTTATTTTTATTCCAGTTTATAAAATTCTCCAAATACTACGAGGATGCATTCCTATGCCCACGGACATTGATCCCGGTGATGGTGATCTTTCTATCTCCGAAATCCAAGCGCTTCTTGATTACGATGACATTGAGGGAACTGTTCAACCAAATTCATACATGTATGCTTGCTCGACCGATGACTGTAATAGCGACAGACTCCCATCTGAGCAGACAAGTGCAGCACCTCTTAGTTCAGATATAACCCGTCTATCTGAGATGACCACCTCAACGCTGATGAATGTCACGGCATCCAACACAAGTCTCACTACCATTTCTGATACGCCCAACAGCGCCCAAAGATTCAAATCTCGGGGTATTCTGACATTGTCAATCGGTGCAATTTTCATTTTTCTACTTAACAAATGGTTTTGTATGTAAGGGCTTTGTCACACATCACGAAACGTACGAATAACGAACTAATAACGTACTCTGGTTTGGTCATTGAAATACATGTAATCGATTACCAAACCAGTGTACGTTGTTAGTACGTTATTCGCACGGTACGGTGATGTGTGTCATGGCCTTTACAAATATACAAGATATTAAATGTTCCCATTAGATGTTCTTTCAACTCAACAAGCACCTTACTATTTCAATTATCCTACACTCTTTTTGTAACTTGGTTGTATTGTGGTTGTACTCAAAGGTGTCTTCAAATCTAACAAAGTACATGTCGAGGGTTAATCGCCCCAAAGGCATATTAACAATCCCGAGAAAAGGAGATTTCAAGACCTCGCAGTATTTTCCAGATAAATGTTTATAAATATATATTCCAAAGAAAATGAAACTTTTTTTACTTCAAGCAAAAAATGACAACTGTAGACATGGCGAGAGTTGGCGCTTAATAAATGATATCACTGGTAGAAAGGCATCTGCTAAAGGTCAATTAGAGGGAAATACACAGAAAGAAAGAGTGCAAATTGTCCTTTTAAAATCCAAGGTCCCTTAAAGCTTATTTTTGATTGTTAAAATGAAAATGAAAATTCCCCTGGGTTCTAAATTTTACAGGGATAAGATCAGGGAGTCTTAAACAAGGAACTCCATGATTTTCAAGTAAAAATATAAAGAATTACATTATACTATAAGGGATTATGTTTAAAGGGAGCTTAACGGCCCCTTTGATTTTAAAGGGACAATTTGGAGAGGATCCCTAACCACATTAAAAATCTTCTAGGCAATCCACCTGACATTTGTGACGAATTAATGGAACATGTAATAACAGTTTTAGATGAACTTGACATTATAGTAGGACCATTCGACCAACAGTAGTATAACGAAGCAAAGGAATCGTTAGTAGAGGGAAAGAGCTGTGGAGAGGATAACATACCGCATGAAGTCCTAAAACGATGCAACATCGATGATACCATCCTTGAGTTTTGCAAAAAAGGAGCTAATTGACGGTGATAAACCCAGTAAGTGGTCTATAATAAACATTGTGCCAATTCCTAAGGCTGGGGGGATCTAAGCCAGGGAGGTAACTACAGAGGCATTAGTCTCAGTTCGATTATAGCAAAAACATTCAATCAGATGATCCCGAACAGGATAAGATCCAAATTAGACCTATTTATGTAGGAACCAAAATGGCTTCAGAATTGAAAGAACAACTGTGGGACAAATCCTCGAATAGAAGGAATCAGAGCCAAAAACCTGCCTGCGATAATCACCTTCATCGACTTTAGAAAAGCATTCGATACCATCCACAGAGGGAAGGTGCTAAAAAAAAAAAAAAGAAACTGCGTACGGTATTTCCAAGCTGATTGTAGATGCAGTCGGAAGGGTGTATAAGGCCTTGTATCCGTTGACTGTACCCATATTCCATATGCCCTTGTCTCGTTTCCCATTGTTTGTAATTGTGCGGTGTAACACAAACAATAAACCTTGTTCTGCTTAGTGATAATATCAGTGGTCTGTGTACGGCAGATATTCCTATTACCGTGTGCTCACCAAGTATGAACATGTTGATTGTTGGTGCTGCCAGGTCATTTGAATCATCTGCCGTACATAGGCCACTGATATGATCACTAAGCAGAACGAAGTTTATTGTCTATGTTGCGCCGCACAATTACAAACAATAGGAAACGAGACAAGAGCACACGGAATATGGGTACAGTCAATGGATACAAGGCCTTAAACACCAAAGTAAGAGTAGTCACGCCAGATGGGAAACAGATTTATTTGACATCCTAGCTGGGGTCCTGTAGGGTGATACACTCGCCCCTACCTGTTTGTTATTGCAGACGACATAGCTCTTCTGTCTGTGGAAATGGAACAGGCACAAGAACTCCTGCCAAGAATGGAGAAGTCAAATTGAAAGATTTCTAGGTTCTAAAACTATTTAAAAGTGATGTTTTTCACCTTTTTTTTTGGCCTCAAACGTTATTTTGGAATAACACAATAGTAGCTAAGCTAATAGTGCAATATCTTATTTAAAATCTTCCTGTATTGTTTACTTGTGTATAATCAACTTGACATCTTTCATCTGGAAAGATCTACCAGGTCTTGAAATCTGTTGTTCTCGGAATTGTTGATGATTATATATTCAGACACGGAATTGTGGCGCTGT
>JXSR01S046191.1:20813-41285 GCA_000969725.1 Ophiothrix spiculata
TCATAATATTTAAATGTTTGGACCCATCAATTTCAAGTATTATACCAATTAAAGTTGTGAAATTTGTCAGCCAATTACTAAGGAGCCCTTTGCTAAGGAGCCTTTTTTTCTGGTCAAGTCTTAAAAAAATGTCAGTCTTATAATGTTTCTTTTATAAATAATAATTCCTTATTATGGATGGATAAACAAGGTGACTTTATGCGGAGAACATGAAAAGATCCAGCGATTTCCAGCATCAAGCACACGTAAAAAACAATGCCTGACGCTGTTCCCATGGCCTTTCATCTACAAATCACACTTTATGACAACTTTTAAGAAAAAAAAAGTTTACTAGGTTAAAAGCTTTGAAGCCTACCCCAACCATTTCCAGAAATATCAAGTAACAAAAGTCTGAGACAGAACTTGGGCATTATTATACTATTTCCACTTTTACTCATGATATTGAAATGCTGGACCCATCAATTTCAAACATTAGACCAATTTGTGAAATTTGTCAATAAATTGCTAAGGAGCCCTTTTTTTAAGGCTTGAAAAAAAAATAAAAATAATTATTCCTTATTGTGGGTGGATAAACTAGGTGAAATTATGTGGAGAACATGAAAAGATACAGCGATTTCCAGCATCAAGCACACGTATAAAACAATGCCTGATGCTGTTCCCATGGCCTTTCATCAACAAATCACACTTCATGACAACTTTTGGAAAAAAATCATTTTACTATGTTAAAAGCTTTTAAACCTACCCCAACCATTTAAAACTTTATAAGGGCTATACCTTGTGTCTTACCTCATTTAATCAAAACAAAGAAACAACACTGCATGTTATGATATGTCTGGTCCCTCCCATGTATTCTTCATCTTGAAAAAATTAATCTACTAACATACATTAAATTTATTTAAGAAGACAAGAACAAAATAATCCAGCAGCAAAGGTACCACAGCCTTTATACTATAATAAGAAAGATCCTCCCTGATTAATGTCAACAGTGATCAGTCTCTTCCCATCACTGACAATCTAGTTCTGTCATAAATTAATCTACTAACATACATCCAAGCATCACAATTTGTCTACACACTGGAGTATTCACAAAGTGGCGCACATCCTTGTTTTTTGTTTATCAAAAAGGTTATTTGCAGTAAGAAAAATCACCTCTACGAAATTTCTTGACTGCCATGTCTATTTCCTCCAGTCTTAGACATAGTTTCAACATTAATTAATCTATCAAATCACTTATGTGAATAACAAGTTCATCTCCCCTTGTTTTAAGCAGACATTTTGGAAATGACTGAAGGCCAAATGAAGTTTGTTTAGTGAAACATATTTTTATATGAGAACTTAACCAATATATATTAAATTATGTCACTTCCAGTAAATAGGGACATTTACGATTGAGTGTTCCAGAAATATAAAGTGACAATAGTCTGTGAAAAAATTTGGGCATTATTATACTATTTCCTCTTTTACTAATAAAATTTAAATGTTGGACCCATCAATTTTAAACTTTAGACCAAATAAATTTGTGAAAATTGTCAATAAATTGCTTAAGGGTCTCTTTTTTTGAGTCAAGCCTTGAAAAATTATCAGTCTTATAATGTTTCTTTTATAAATAATAATTCCTTATTGTAGATGGATAAACCAGGTGACAAAATTATGTGGAGAACATTCCTTTGAAGCCTACCCCAACCTAGCCTTTCTTCAAGGCCTTGTTTATTGTAGGCCTAATACTGTAATGTATATATCGCCCTCTACAATAGCTTGAACTTAGCGGCAGCCTCACGCTCAGCGCCAGGGCTTCGAAATTTGCGGAAACGCGGCCGCGTCGTTCCCAGAAAAAAATCAGTAAGTTAAACACAAATTATAATAATATAAAGTAAAATAATAATAATAAAAATCACAAGAATTTCTGACGACGGATGATATTTTCTGGCAATATTGAACGATGAAAAACAAATAAATGAAATAAATGAGCCATTTTTTTGGGTGAATGTCAATATTACTTTCGTGTATTTGTTCATACATCTCACAGAAAATTTTCATCTGCACAATAAAAGTTCCCAGAAAGCTTCTTTTTTTATACCCTGCTCAGCGCTTGCAGATGGCAAGCACGCTGCTTGCTAACTTTCGTATCGCGCCTTCGCCGCTCATTTCGTCAACATTTCGAAGCTCTTTAACAAAGACTAACTCCAACCATTCAAAACTTTATAAGGGCTATACCTTGTGTCTTACCTCATTTAATCAAAACAAAGAACAATACCACAAAACAACACTGCATGTTATGATACGTCTGGTCCCTCCCATGCATTCTGCATCTTGAATAAATTAATCTACTAACATACATCCAAGCATCATAGTTTGTCTACACACTGCAGCATTCACAAAGTGACACACATCCTTGTTTTCTCTTTAACAAAAGGCTATTTGCAGTAAAAAAAATCACCTCTTCAAAAATTTTGCCTGCCATACTTGTATATTTCCTCGCGACTCAAACATAGTTCCACCATCAATTAATCTGTCACATCACTTAATTGTAAATATCAAGTTCATCTCCCTGAAATGACTGAAGGCCAAAAACAAAATTTGTTTGGAATAAAATGCTATATAAACACTTTACCAAATATATATAGTCAAACGAACATTTACAAGTAAGTGTATTGAAATGATTAATTGTTATGGCATTACTAATTCTGCAGGTCCTGGTCCTAAACATTTCTTGAAAATGGTGTCTACGAGATGTGTTGCCTTCAAGGAATGAAGTAGGGCAGTGATGTCTTCTTTGGTTTAGGTTTCTGCTGACAACAGATTCGTTCTTGCTGCTGCAAAAGTTGAGTGTGCTTGAAATTCCCTTGATAAAGAACTAACTGCTAATTGTCTCGTGGAAACCCGCACGAAACTCGGGGAGCTGATCCGGGCAGCGATGGTGCGAATGTGGGCTGATCAAGGTTCAGCGTCCCTAGAGGATGCCGCAGAACCTGAAGTGATGCTTGGTGTGGAATAGAGCTTACTTGGGCCACAGTGGTCAGCAAACACCTGTAAAGTGTGCAGAGGCCAAGTGGAATTACAAATCTGGAAGCATAGCGCACTATAAATCCCCAGTACTTTTTTTTCTTCTGCATTGAGAAAGAACTGCAATTATCACTGTTCTCTATTTGCCTCATATTCAATGTTGAATTTGTGAAATGTAGCCAGAGTTCAGTGGATTTCTCCCATTATTTCATTTCAACCTGCTTCAGACTTCATACAACATCAAATGCTTTTCAGCATAGGCATAACATAACAAGATGTTCATGAATAAGACAATTTCAAAAAGTCCTATGATCTACGTACAAGTAACTTAAATGTATTGTGATAGTGCCTCGGACCACTCATGAAACGAGAACTGAACATATTTACAAAGTTTTAATATAAAGAATAGCGTTAGAACATCTTTTAGCACTAAAGCATAACAATTCTATGCAGCCCATTGTACATCTTGTTTAGGCTTTCTAGAAGACGCACATACGCTATACGAATCTACGGTAGCTACACGGTATAACAGCTGAAGTGAGTGTGTGAAAGCTTTACAAAATTGCACACGTGCTAGTTCATGATTTCAATCGGATTTTTGATGGGTTTTTTTCCTATTTTTTGTCTCATTTTTTGAGAATAAAAAATAGAAAATAAATTAAGGTGGCATCAAAAAATGAACCGTTGGGGACATGAAACATGTGGGAAATGTGACACACTTCAACTTTATGGGTAATGAGAAACATATGAGGAATATTTTAGTACCAAAATCACAGAAAGTTTGAAAAAATGCTGATCCAATCGGACAGGTCTCCTTTAAGCATATCTGTTATTTTAAAAATAGACTGATCAAAACAAATCACAGAGCTCAACTTCACTTCATCTCTTTCTGTGTAACATACTGATGAACTTGATGTTTAGTAGAAGTGTGTTAGTAGATTAATTGATGGTGAAACCATGTCTGAGTCTGCAGGAAACAGACAAGTATGGCAGTCGGAAAATTGAGTAAAGGTGATTTTTCTTACTGTGAATAACCTTTTATAAAGAGAAAACAAGGATGTGTGCCACTTTGTGAATGCTGCAGTGTGTAGACAAATTGTGATGCTTGGATGTAGGTTAATAGATTAATTTATGAGAGAAATAGATTGTCAGTGATGAAAAAGAACTGATCACTGTTGACACAATTCAGAGAGCATCATACTACCATTGCTGCTGGATTATTTCTACTCTTGTCTTATAATATAAGATTAAGTCAAGCAAATATATTGAAATAAGATAGCATAAATGCGTATTCGATTTGAAAAAAGGCAACAGATAAAAACCTGTTTACTATTTGTGATATTTTCTGAGTTGCAAAACATGATTCATCTGTTGAACCAATAACATTTCATTGTAAAGGGCTTAATAGAAGGCAAGAATTGAATTTGCCAAGAGGTTTGACTGTTTTAAAATCAAACATTTTCATCATAGCTTGAATACTGTTCTTAGTGACTCTTCTCTCTCTTTAAACTTTTTATATAACAGAGTTGAACTTGATATTTAGTAGAAGTGTGTTAGTAGATTAATTGATGGTGAAACCATGCCTGATTCTGCAGGAAATAGACAAGTATGGCAGTCAGAAAATTGAGTAAAGGTGATTTTCCTTACTGTGAATAACCTTTCATAAAGAGAAAACAAGGATGTGTGCCTCTTTTTGAATGCTGCAGTGTGTAGACAAACTCTGATGCTTGAATGTGTGTTAGTAGATTAATTTATTTCATGCTACCATTGCTGCTGGATTATTTCTAATCTTGTCTTATAATATAAGATTAAGTCAAGCAAATATTTTGAAACATGATAGCATAAATGTGTATTAGATTTGAAAAAAGCAACAGGTAAAAACCTGTTTACTATTTTCATTCTCGTTGTAAAACATGATTCATCTGTTGCACCAATATCATTTCATTGTAAAGTGCACCATTACATAGAAGGCAGGAATTGAATTTGCCAAGAGGTTTGACTGTTTTAAAAACAAACATTTGCAGCATAGCTTGAATACTATTCTTAAGTTAATGCCTCTTCTCTCTTTTTTAACTTCTTATATAACAGAGTTGAACTTGATATTTAGTAGAAGTGTGTTAGTAGATTAATTGATGGTGAAACCATGTCTGAGTCTGCAGGAAATAGACAAGTATGGCAGTCGGAAAATTGAGTAAAGGTGATTTTTCTTACTGTGAATAACCTTTTATAAAGAGAAAACAAGGATGTGTGCCACTTTGTGAATGCTGCAGTGTGTAGACAAATTGTGATGCTTGGATGTAGGTTAATAGATTAATTTATGAGAGAAATAGATTGTCAGTGATGAAAAAGAACTGATCACTGTTGACACAATTCAGAGAGCATCATACTACCATTGCTGCTGGATTATTTCTACTCTTGAAACCTTTATGCCCTACCCATTCAGGGAAAGTTTTGGCAAGGTATCGAAGGATTTTCATTCAAGAAGTTGCCCATTTTTCAGAATTTTTGCGACTTAAAATTTAAGGCAATTTTAACATTATTTTGAAGGCAATTTTAACATTATTTTGAAGCCATGTTTCAAAACTGAACGTAGATACATAATCTAAGGATATTGTGTCTAATAAGCAACCCAAAGTGTAAGGTTTACTCTTCAAAACCAAACCATTGCAGCACTATATATGCCACACATACACCCCCTCCCTGGCCTGGATCTATCCCCTGAGAGGCTCAGGATGATGTGACATAGTTCCTTGGCCATTTCTATTAGTTTAGAGTTTAGGTTTAATCAAGCAAATAATTTGAAACAAGATAACTCCTGTTTAACAAGACTGGAAAAGACAACAAGTATCAACCTGTTATTTTATAAAACGTATATGCCTTGCTACAGCTTAAATGAGGCCCATCTAACAGTAAAAAAAATTGTTGACTTATTGCATCATATTTGTGACCGTCCACTACAAAAGCCTTGTAAAGTTGGACCCTGGTCTATTTTATTTTATTGCAAATTAAAAAAAAAAACTTTAGCATTGAATTGATTATTAATTGTTTCAAGTTGATATGACAAACAGAAGTGGAGTTGTGAATCTTTGAAGTATGATATGTCAGAAGATATAAATCTATCTAAAAAAACGACAATTGACATTTTAGTGCCTTTGAAAAAGTGCAAAAAAAAAAAAAAGGTTTCAGTGATTTTCAAGCATTTTGTGTAGTATTTTATTAAGAAATTCATGTGTTTTGTTGCTTTAGGTATTTGGTGGACATTGAGGAATTTTTGTTGACAATTTTGTACATTGTCAAATTTGGGGGAAGTGCCTGCTTGTAATCTTATTATCTACAGTGGTAGATCCAGGTGTGCAGTGGGTGGACAAAATCAGCCTAAGCTTACAAACACTTGCCCAGGCTTCTGTCCCCTTACAATTCAGATCCTACATCCCGGGTCCTAGATCTGCCACAGCACAGATCTACGGTTTGCTCCTGAAGAAAATGTTTTGAAATGGTGTCACCTGCCAAAAATATTTATTGGTATGGAACTGTAATTAGAGCACTGTTATGTCAGGTGTTTGTTGCTAAATAAAATTTGGACACAACTGATTTGCCTCAGTCGTTGATGATTCATACCCATCCTCATCTCGCTATGCTTAAAGATCTCGCTCTAACTTCCCCATTCATCAAAGAGTGTCAAATTTAAATATATCTTTTTAAATATTCCAGGCCATTTTTGACAATTTTGCGGTTATCATCTTACAAATAGTGGCAAAGAGAGCTTTTTTTGATTATGTAAGTATGAAGATAATTTCCATGTGCATCCCTTTACAACTTCCAAGTTATCAAACAAGGGTCATTTCCTTGATCAGACTGACATAGATTGTAGAACTGGGCCAACCCATCCACCCATAATTGAAGGGGTAGCACCAAACATTTTCTTAAGCTGACATGGACCAGGAGCCAGAAAACTGAAAAAGTGGCTCCTGGTCCTACAGATCCAGAGGACCAGGAGCTGTTTATTCAGAACCAGGAGCTATTTCTGAAATTTGATCACAATTTTGATTTGGAAATCAAGAATTTATCAATAAAAGAAAAGAAAAATTGATAATCTTCTGATGAATATATATTGTTTTTCAAAAAATTCCTATGTTTCTAATCATTTTCTTCACAATTTTAGCTCATACTAGATACAAAAAATTGTATACAGCAAGACCTGCGCGCTGTAGTAGGGAAAATATTGTCGCCTAGCTTTCAATTATTCTCCCCTACCAGGCGCAAAAAGTCGGGAACCATAGGGTAAAAATCGCAAGGTGACAGCTTGAACTTTTTGGGTAGCACCTTCTTTAAGATGTCAAATCATACTAAACATACGTTTGTAACATCAAATCATATTAGATCACAACTGTACACATACCTCATGACTAAGGGTCAGTTAAACAGTTATTTACAATTAGTGCACACAATGTGTTTTCGTAAAGAGGTTAGAAATTACAGTGAACAAGAACTTGAAGAAAGGGGGCATTCCTGATTTTGTCATTAAATTTTACACTGTACTAATACTTCAGACTTCAAAATATACCAAACAACGGTTTCTTAACACAATAGAACTGGCCAGTTCCTTTGCATACAATTTAGTGACCAAACAGCGAGCATTTGCCGTGTAACGTCACACCCGAACCATTCAAGCTGAGCTGCCAGGCGACAATTTAGTGACAATATCCCGCTACTGGGGTTGGCTAGTGGATTTTGCTCTTAGATGATGGCTCAGAGTCCGAGCTAAGACACAATAGTTTGACAATCAACAATGATCCATCATTTTAGAAACCATACACTTTTCAGTGTGATATGAAAAACCGTACAATATGTACTAAATGAACATAATAGTATATTTAGTTGCCTTTATCATGAAACATTACAGTTCTGGTTACATTAGTCCCCTTACCATAATAATTTGACTGGAAAGCGATGAGTTTGTTGCAATCCAAGGCAAAACAAAATAATTGTTGTGTTGCCCTCAAGTGGAATTTCTGAAAAATTGAGTAGGTTGGTCGGAAAATATATTTTTTAATCATTTTTTAAAGCACCTAAATACCAAGTTTGGGTGCATTTTCCACTATTTTCAAAATATTTTCTCAAAAACACCCAATCTGAGCAAAATTGGGTGCTTTCCCGACCTAATATTTAAAAAAAAAAAAAAATTAATAGGGTGGGTCGCTGAGGGCAACACAAAAATTTTTTTTGGCCTAAAGATGAATTGTTTCATGATGGCTTTGGAGGCTGCTACTGTAGCTCCTGCACTTTCTTGAAAAAATCATGTCAAGTAAAGATGTTCTTTGGCTGTTAATCCCCCGAACTCCTCTTAAGCCCTCAGTCAAATGTTCTTGACACACCCCTGTTTGTTATCTACGTAATCCACAACCTAATACCTCCATCAAAATTCTGATTTTTAGCTTATGTGAATCCTTGGCTAATATCTGTTACAAATCTAAAACCTTTCTTACAAATTTGCTTGTATTTTGGGGAAAGTGTGTCATTTTCAGGTTTTGACAGGTATTCTACAATATGGAAGTTTTTAAAAGTTGTAAAGCTTGAAACTTGAAAATGAATGATCAGAATTAAGGAAATGTTTCAGTAAATCCTGTATTTTCATTTAAAAAAGAAAAACATGTGTGTCTTGAATCACATCATAATAATGATGAATTGGAACTTGTAAAGAAAAGTATCAAAATAATTGCATAAAGTTCATGGTTTGTAAAGGTTCTACCTAACAGACAGTGCTATTTTAAGGCCAAGTGAAAAAAATGTTATGTTTCTCATCCGGGTTTTCGAAAAAAAAAAGGGAAGGAGAGGAGGTTTTTATTTTTTCTATTGTAAACTACTCATAATTCACCTGATTTTAATATCACCATTTTGCCATAGGCCTAATCAGTGAGCAAAATGATTTTTATGAAAAACCATGAGGCCTTTTTAAAAGTTTTTCATTTTCTTGTTTTTAGAGTTTGAACCTCACTATGAACACAAAACTCTCGCCTGAAATGCTTCATTACATTTTGCAAGGTTGTAGAATAAATGCATGTTTTTTCAAAATAATTCTTAACAAGTTGTGATCGAAATTTACAAAAGAAAAATAAAATTTGAAAAATCTTGAAAAAATGAACGTAAAGGGACGAGAAACATAAATATTTGGCCTAATCAAAAACACAACAATGCAATGACTGAAACTTCTCAAATTACCTTTCACATCTGCATTGTCATTTTAGTGATTCATTCCCATGTTGCTAAAAAAATGAATTACCCGACTCAAAGAGATAAGCACCCCTTCCCCCTAGCTGTCATTACCAACCCTTGTGTCAAAAATAGGCCAAGAATTAGGTTATTAGAGTACAGTGCCCTGAAGCCACTTTGCCAGCCATTTCCTACACTTAATCCAGACCATGCACTAAACTGACCGTTGTGATGGTCAATGCCAATGACCACGGGATGAGAGATGGCTTGGCTGGTCAAATCATGGCCATTGCCACCATGGTTAACTGAAGATTTTCCTTTTTTGCCTCATAATTATCAGATTTTGACTTGGTTATATTTCATCATGACCCCAATAGGGCAATAGCAATATTACATGCTTGACCTGGATTCAGTTTGGTGAGGTATTTAATGGGGAGTTATTAGTTGGATGTTTCAAGGGAGTTCTTGGTCATATTTGGTCATCTGGTCACAAGTGCAGATTTTCTTTTACATCATGATATCAGACTTTTTATATGAATCTTCATTACTCTAACTGTAGTATGACAATATTATATCCCTAACTGGGATTGGTTTGGTGAGGTATTAATTTGGGAGTTATTTGGTCAAGTGTATGTTGCTACTTTTTGTCAAAAGTGGAGATTTTCCTCAGTGAAAGTGTTCTGAGCACTTGCAACTGTTACAGATCTTGGTTGCATTTGTTCCTAGCGATTTTTCTTGATCTAAGTCTTTTACAAAACTGAATTATTAGGTAATGAGGTCATAAGATTTCTCTTTATAGTGTTTTTAAAACATAAGTGGAGTCATACACATATATTCTTATGTTTTAATTGTGAGACGCTACACGAAATAAGCTTAAAATTTACAGATTGTCAATTTGAGATTCGGGCAAATGTTACTTCAAAAGTCAAACATCAAAAAAATTTATAACATATGAGAAATATATATGCTCTTTGCCCAACAAATGCCATCTGTTTCTACAAAAGCAACCTTTTGTTTTATGTCATGTTAAATAAGCATGATTTACAAACTGAGCCATAAATTTGGCAATTTCAAAACCGTTTTGTGATAGCAAGTCACAAATAATCAATACTGCCATAAGAGGGCGTATCAGGAAAAAAACCTATTTTGAACTCAATTTTTATTTCATTTACACCATCTAGGCCTAGTATTTTATTTTCATAAAGAGATCAATAAAAAACAAACTTGTTGCACAATTAACCTAATTTTTCAATTGATTTCTTGATAACCACAAAACTCCTCAAAAATCATCCCCTGAACTGAATTTAGTTTGTTTGTGTAATCTCCAAAAATCTGTGTCATCAATTAATTTTCCCCTAAGATTTTTACAAAATAATCTTAACCCAATTTCTTTTCAGAGCTTCTTAAAGTCGCTTCCTTCCTTACAGCCCCGTGGATACAAAACAGAAATAGTACAGCTTCATATATCGATCAAGATTGTCAAAAAATTTGCATAATGTAAGTCATTTCTGACACAAAACATGAAGCAAAATCTAGAACAAGAATAGGGGAAAGTTAAATGAAGTGCGTGTTTGCATAAATACAGGGGGCTCTTGTTGGTAGAACTAGCAGATGCTTAAAATAATCTTCTGATCATGTATAAAAGAACCAACAAGGTGTTAGTAATAATTGCCTGAATTATGGACCTACATTACATCATGCTACATACACAGTTCATAATTTGTATGCGATATTCAGCTTCTTAAGTCACTAGAGGATGAGATTAAGTTCCTGTGAGATAACACTACTTTGAGTATTATGTTACTACAGAATACCTGCTTTTGAACTTTGCTTTTGGGTATTGTGATGTTGATATTGTAAGTGATTGCATTTTACTTGATGGAAAAGCAATTGAAGGTTGAGGACATTCACTCCAGGGTCTTCTAGTTTTCTTTATAAGGACAAAAACACACCGCTAGTACACAAACAAGGATAAATTTTCCTGAACAAGCTAAATACGAGCAGCACTAAAGTTGAACAATATTAAGAGATATTTCTTACTGTGGATAAAGTAAGCAGCCTAATAAATTCAACTTTTTGCTAATTTTGGATTGATTTTTAGAACAACTTTGGGTCTCTTCATGTTGGGAGATGCAAATGTTTTATTTCAATTTTGCAATTGGTGCAAAATTGGGGGAAAAAACCTGAAAAGGTGGAAACGACAGCTATTATGTATCAAACATGACTACATGGAGTTACCCTCTTTACCCTAATTAGAAACAAGACCAACATGAATCTTCAAAGTATGACTGTGCAAATTTTTAAAGTATCCCTCTTTTACAAAAACTTAGATAGATAGAGGTGTTGTTAGCTAAAGCTTTAGGAAATTTCCAAAGAAAGTATTCACCAGCGAAATTGTTAGATCCTTCATGTGATCCTACCTATAAAATAACTCATGTCAACTTGATAATGTTTTATAAAGTGTCAAAGTATTTGTGTCTTGTTTGCCTAGAACATGTTTGCAAATATCTTTACTGGTGGATTTATTTATTTCATATCATTAAAAAAAGAAAGGGGTTTTGTAGCAGAATGAAAGTTTTTTGAGCAGTTATCAAATCTTTAGCAGTTATCAAATCTAAGTATTGTAACTACAATTGAGGTAATTGGTGTAGCTGAAAAGGGTTTCCTGAAATCAGTAGCTCAAACACTCTGAAATATAAAGTGTTGAAAGGGAAATCTAGAGGTATCACATATACGTAAGCAAATCCTTGTATCCTACAGGTCAGATTCTATTTCAACACTGGTGTGCTTCAAAATAACCTATTTATACTTCGGTGGTGTGATTTAGAACTAAGTAGTGAGTAAGAAAAACCAGGGCGGGTTGATATGTCATTGACACATCCAACATCCCCTAAGAGCAATTTTTTGCTCCCAATTAAAATTTTACTTTTAAAATGTACTCTTTTTTTACAATAATAAACTGAGATATAAGTTAAAAATTAGTTTAAGTGTATCCTTTATAGTTTATCAAAACTTTTTATTGAGGATGGGGTTAATGTACTACTTAATTTGAATTTTGGTTGTTAAAATCAAAAATTATTTTTGCAAAAAATTTAGATGACTTGGGAGAGGTAAGAAGGACAACTGAGAGCCATGGGCTTTTTTACTTATTCATCAATTTGATATATGTACTTGTGTTCTAGAATATAATTACCAACGTTTTCCAAGCTGATTTCTTTGTGTTTTGTAATCAATAAAGAAAAATAGCGTTGAGATCACTTGAATTGGTGATGAACTGTTTTAGAGAACAAGTTGATGAAAGATGTAGAATGAGTGACTGGATGGTGTTGCAAATAGGTGTTTGAAGAAAAATTGATTTTTAAGTGTTTGTCAATTTGATTGGCGTTGTTGATAAATTATGAGTGTAGGATGCTTCAGAATGGTGTCAGCAAAACACTTATGTTATTGGAGAGATGCTTGCATAATAATGGAGAGTAAAAAATGAAATTTGGTTTCAAACTCGAAATATTATATGCTGATATACAAATTTTACTATATTTTTGCTCAATATGTAGGCCTACTATTAAATTTTTGAATCCAAGCTTTGTAAATTTTCTTTAAACCTGTTTGGGTTCAAGAAAAGTCATCATTAAATTGTTTTTAAAATTCACATTGAATTAACATCAGTGCAACTATCTCCATTGAAGTTTGAATGAGTAGCAAAGTAACTTGACTAACAACCCATTCACAATACTGGTGAATGTGTAGCAAAGTAATTTGACTTACAACCACATGCACAAAAATTGCATATTGAAATAAGTAACCCAAATTCAACAAAAAATAACTTGCTTTTTAACAGGTTGCATAATTTAATTAACAAAGATTTTTACTTAACTTTTTTTCTGCTGTTAATGCTACAAATAATTTGAAACTTGATAACGGCTGAAAACAACTAAAGATATTTCTTTAAAATGTGTGACAGGGGTGTTTGTTTAATGATATGGCATATATATGATGCATCCTGATATCAAGATCTACCTTAAGGGTCCTTCTGTCAAAAATAAGATTGTGAAATTCATGTATTGAATGCAAACATTGAAGATAGAAATTAATATCATGTTTGTTAAATTGAAGTTGTTAACTTGGAATATCACACCCTTAGATCAAAAAAAAAATTGTTTGGTTGCCCCCCACCGACCGACCCTATTTTTCAGCCCGACCCAAACTTTTTTTATTGAATTTTTTTTTTTTAAAGTTATTAAAAACTTAACGAAAACTACAAAAAAAAGTTATATTTTTTGCTTTTTTCGATATTCAACCCTTAAAATGTTTAGGATGTCCCAAATCACTACAAGAAGTATTTGATTGTTTTGATTTGGATGTCGTGGGGGAAGTTGTGAAGGCTGGAGCGGCCGATCGACCTAGAAGTCCGTGGAAGAGTATTAAAAAAAAAAAAACGACCGACCGACCCCATCTGAAAAAAGCTGTGGAGGGTAACCAAAGAATTTTTTTTGGCCTTAAAAGTTATATATTATAATTATTACATTTTTTCCTAAAGTTTTTTTTTTCAATTTTGGAATAGAATAGTCTATGATTTCATGTTAGAGGTTTACTTCTGATATGACATATGCATGATCCTTGTTATCAAAAGGAACCTTAGGGTTTCATCCATGGTTCGAGTACAACTGAAAGTTAAAATTGATACATTGTACCAAAATGTGAAGAATTAACCCTAACACTTTTGACCACTTCTTCGTTTAAAAACTATCTCCTCGGAAATTTGCAAGTCAAAAATCACGGGTTCCCCCCTGGATTCGAACCCGGGACCCCCCGCTTCCCGGTCCAAGTATCACTATGTCAAGCCACTGAGTAGGCGCTACCATGGCAGCGATTTCGTGACCATAGCTGACTCGGGTCTATGACGTATTTGGACTTAGGCGAATTTCTTAACTTTGTGGAATGGGATATTGTGAGATTCAGTGGGGTTAGGGTTAGTATCTATTGTATATTTTGAATGATGATGTCAATTTTGATTTTATCATTTAACAATTTCTAAGCTTTAAAATGACTCCTTACTTATTGAAATTGATCGAGGCAATCCAATTTTACAACAGAAAATCTGCTGAAACTCTTATTGTTTTCTTTGTTTTTTGCTGCCTATTTTCACCAGTTTCTCAAAAAGTGTTCTGTCGCAAAGTCCCCCTTTTTGGGATGAACCATCACATATACTTCACATGTTATCATCATCTAGCAAGCCTTCTGATGCACTCATAAAGGCTACCCTTTCCACTGAACTAACAATGAGCCTACATATTTGTTTCCAAACAAAAATTGGGTTATAAATTCCACTGTATGCTATTTATCATATTAATGTGGTCAATAATAATGTATATTTTACATTCTTTATTAGAATATTAAACTCTTAACAATGGAAATTCAAATATATGGATTAATTTATCTCCTTTTTCTTTTTCTGTTTTCTTTCATATTCTTCAACTTTGCTCATCTTCTGACCAACTTATCAAAGCAGGTAAGTTATTTACATTCCATGAAAGTGCATTCAGATAAAAGAATGGTGTAAATGCCTTAATCCAGCTTAAGTGGAACACCTTACTTGGATTACGGCCCCACCTAACTTGGATTAAGGCTTTAACATCCTCATGAACCTTAAAGTAAGCTTCCTTCATAATATTTTAATGAACTCATGGACAATAGAGTCAAATATGTGACATTTCATAGAGTCAAATATGTGACATTTCATATTGGAAGAATTGTAATGCTTTGAGCTTCAAGCCATATCAAATACATGTATCTTTGCACAGTTTCAAAAATGACACCTCCCGCCCCTTTCAAAATGGCAAATTATTCCTTAAAAGCAATTCATCCAGCAGTTACTATTTTGCTGCTCATTATCTATGAACAAATATTTCAAAGATGATAATAGCATACAATATGTGGCATTTTAACCAAGAATAGAAAAGGTACAGGCTGGTTAAATTTTCCAATCCGTTTTGGAGTAAGCTCCTTCCCATATTTCAAGCAAATTCTTAATTTTTAACAACTAGGTTAAATTTCTTTTATCACCTGTCTTGGTATGTGTTACATCTTTACCTGAGATGCCATTGAGATGAATATGTTTTGACAGCAGCATAGAGAAGGGAGATAAAAGAAACACAACCTAAGGCTCATCATCTTTCAAGATTAGTGAACAAATCTGTTATGTAGGGTAACAAAAAGAGGAGAAAGTTGACCTACAAATTGATGTACAATGTAAAAATGATGTATGTGCTATAAAAGGTATAGCAGAAATTTCTTTAAAACATCCAATTTACTTCAATCACTACTAATGCTGGTTGGTAGTTTTGCTCAACAAAGTAAAAATGCAGTATGTGCATTGCACATAAATTGCAAGTTACTTCCCTTTTCCTTAAAGAATCCTATAGAAATAAGTAGGCGACCAATATTCTTCCGTAATGTAAGGCAGTATCTACTGTATAAAATGTATGTACATACAACCTCTTGCATGGGAATGAATTGATGTGAGATTGCATGTATAATGGAAGTATCTGCTATGCTTTATAAATGCACATACTGTATTTTTACTCTGTGGAGCAGGTTTGTAGATAGGCTCACTTTAGTAGATACTGCCTTTAGGTATGAAGGAGCATTGGCCGTTCTCTTATTTCTGCATGAATCATCCAAGGTGTAGCAAACCGGTTTGAGTCGAAAGATAACAGGATCCAAAGTCTTCTTATCTAGTGGTTAAGGCCATTGTTATAAAATAAGATAGAACTCAATTGTAGTGACCAAAATCTATGAAGAATTCTTTGATTTCCACAATTGTAAAATCTGGATCAGTAAACAGAAGACTGAATTCAGACAAAATGATTCAGAAATTTCAAAGTGAATTCACAAAATATTTCGGGAAAAATCTGATAAAACACAAACCTTGACATTGGCCAATTGTTACCAATGATTTATATGATTTGACAAGATACAAAACAGGAATTTGTGAGAATATATTATTCTCTAAAATCCGAAAGAATATTTAGCAAGGAGATGTGATACAAACAAATTTGTCACCCTCCTGAGTGATGTTATAAACCATCGGCTTTATAATATGCTACATTTTGCTGAAGATGTTACAAGATGAAAATATTTTGACAGCAGTATAGAGAGGGATATAAAAGAAATACAACCTAAGGCTCCTCATCTTTCAAGATTAGTGAACAAATCTGTTATGTAGGGTAACAAAAAGAGGAGAAAGTTGACCTACAAAATTGTGAATTGTATCATGTAAGTGTTGGGTATTAAAGATGTTGAAAGGACAAAATTGACATGTTTGATGGCATCAGTTAGAGCTGAAATATTTGGGACAATGAATTGGCAATGTGATGAGTGTTGACAGTGAGATGAGGTGATGCCTCTGTCATTAGTTACAGGATGGTTGTGTTGTTAGGGAAGAGGATGTGGAGGAGAATGGCTGATACAGTGGTATTGAGAGTATGAGGTTAGATAGGTGGAGGTAGTAATAATATCAGTAAGCTTTGCATTCAGACACATTCGCTTGCCCAAGAGACATTCGTTTGCGACATTTGCTTGGCCTTACACGCTCAAAATGGAAGCGACTAGTCTCCTAATAGTATCTGTGAATATTGTAAAACTTGATGAGAGCAAATATTTATTTTCCTTGGACCTTTGAATTTACTTCTCATGTCAGAGCAAAGTATTTTTCAGGAGATGGTAGGGTTCAAATTTTGAGGAATGTCTCTCGGATAAACTGGTGTTTTTGGACATACTACGTGTCGCAAATCAGTTTGAGTGAAAAGATAATAATGCAACTCCCAAAGTCTTCTTGTAGTTTAGACCATCAGTATGAACTGAGATATAAATGCTATTGTTATCTTCCGTCCAGACTAGTGCAACAAAGGATGATATCCAAAAGGATGAATCGGATACTGATTCAGGCAAAGATAATAATAATCATAATAATCATAATTTATTTCTTCCACATATGCAAAGTTACAGTAACAATATATCAAAAATAGTACATAACATTGTAAACTGAAAAAATAACATTGTGGAGGAGGACTGGGAAATAAGCATAAAGCCTGTCGAGTCCCAGACTCCAACTATCTTTAAATTAATTACACATGAATAATCAAATATAATGAATGCACACCATCCTCTCTATCCACAATGCGATGGCCACAGAGCAGAAACATAGGAAATTGATCTAAAAACATAATAATAATAATAATAACAAGCATTTCTATAGCGCTCTACAAAGAACACAGCGCTTACATGAAAAACAAAAACAAACCAATTAAACAGTGCACCTTTGAAAGCAGACAAAGACTCAGACTGCCTAAGACCTACCGGGAGCTCATTCCAAAGTTTGACCGCAGCAATCTGGAAGGATGAATCACCAGCGCGCTTTTTAGACCGAGGCACATGCAGCCGAGTAGTATCAGAGGATGATCTGAGTCTTCGCCTACATTCAGAAGTATTAACGTCACATAAATAGAATATATGCAATATGTGTGCATGAAAATTGTAATTGAATACTGTCCTGTCAATCCACAGTGCGATGGCCACAAAGTAGAAAGAAAGGACAGAATAAAATAGTTATGATGAAAATAAGAAAATATCAAATCTGTGTGTATTTCTTAATTGTTTCATCTTTAAAAGAACATTTGAAAGAACTGAGACTTGTTGCATTTTTAATATGAGTAGGAATATCATTCCAGGTCTTTACACCTTGATAACAAATTGATTTGTTTCCAAAATTAAGTTTGTTGTTGGGAAATTGGAAATTGGATGCATGTCTGGTATAATATTCAGAAAACTTGATCACATGAATATGAAGGGTTCATTAAGAACTAACCTTGACATTGGCAAATTGTTACCAATGATTTATAGGATTTGACAAGAGACAGAACAGGAATATGTGAGAATATATTATTCTCTAAAATTAGAGAGAATATTTAGCAGGGAGATGTGATACAAACAAATTTGTCACCCTCCTGAGTGATGTTAGAACCACCTGCTTTATAATATTATGTGATAAAGTTTGTTGAAGATGTTACCGAGATGAAAATATTTTGACAGCAGTATAGAGAGGAAGATAAAAGAAACACAACCTAAGGCTGATCATCTTTCAAGATTAGTAAACAAATCTGTTATATAGGGTAACAAAAAGAGGAGATAGTTGACCTACAAAATTGTGAATTGTACCATCTTAGTGTGGTGTATTGAAGATGTTGAAAAGACAAAATTGACATGTTTGATGGCATCAGTAAGAGCTGAAATATTTGGGGTAATGAATTGGCAATGTGATGAGAGTTGACAGTGAGATGAGGTGATAGCTCTGTTAGGATTGCAGGTTGGTTTGGTTGTTAGGGAAGATGAAGTGGAGGAGAATGGCTGATGTAGTGGCATTGAAGGTATGGGAGAATGACTTATAGGCCTTTATAGTGCTATTGGGGGTGTTAGGTAATATAGGTAGAGGCATGGGGAGAATGGCTAATATTTTAGACAAAAGATATAAGCTTTCTGAGATTTTAGTGGTTGAGTCAATTGGTATGAACTAAGCGAGAATAGTATTTGGTTTCTTCCACTATGTATGCATTTTTTCCAAAGAATTACTTCACAAATTATGAAATTTGAAACACTATTTTCAGAGGATTTTATTCAGGCAAAATGATTCAGAAAACTTTATCAAATAATGTGAAGGGTTAATTAAAAATAGACCTTGACATTGAAAAATGGTTAAACACATTTTACCAATGATTATGTTATTTCACAATAGTTGCAACTGATATGTGTGAGAATGTTATTCTCTAAAATCAGAGAGAATATTTAGCAAGGAAGACTTGAAACAACAAATTTGTCGCCCTCTTGAGTGATGTTAGGAATAATAAACCACCTGCTTAATAAATTATGTGATAAAGTTTGCTGAAGATGTTACAAGATGAAAATAGTTTGACAGCAGCATAGAGAGGGAGATAAAAGTAATACAACCTGAGGCTCATCATCTTTCAAGATTAGTCAACAAATCTGTTATGTAGGGTAACAAAAAGAGGAAAAAGTTGACCTACAAAATTGTGAATTGTATCATGTAAGTGTTGGGTATTAAAGATGTTGAAAGGACAAAATGGACATGTTTGATGGCATCAGTTAAAGCTGAAATATTTGGGGTAATGAATTGGCAATGTGATGAGTGTTGACAGTGAGCTGAGGTAATAGCTCTGTTAGGATTGCAGGTTGGTTTGGTTGTTAGGGAAGATGAAGTGGAGGAGAATGGCTGATGTAGTGGTATTGAAGGTATGGGAGAATGACTTACAGGCCTATATAGTGTTATTGGGGGTGTTAGATAATATAGGTAGAAGCATGGGGAGAATGGCTAATATTTTAGACAAAAGATAAAAGCTTTCGAAGATTTTAGTGGTTGAGTCAATTGGTATGAACTAAGCGAGAATAATATTTGGTTTCTTCCACTATGTATGCATTTTTTCCAAAGAATTACTTCACAAATTATGAAATTTGAAACATTATTCTCAGAGGATTTTATTCAGGCAAAATGATTCAGAAAACTTTATCAAATAATGTGAAGGGTTAATTAGCAGTCAAGTTAGCTCACTCGGTAAGGCGCTCGCTTGCGGTGCGGAAGGTCCCGAGTTCGAACCCCACTGGTGCCAAAAAAGTTGAGTGTGCTTGAAATTCCCTTGGACAAGGAACTAACTGCTAATTGTCTCGTGGATACCCGTACGAAACTCGGGGAGCTGATCAGGGCAGCGATGGTACGTATGTGGGCTGATCAAGGTTCAGCGCCCCTAGAGGTTGTCGCAGAACCTGAAATGATGCTTGGTGTGGAATGGAACTTACTTGGGCCACAGTGGTCAGCAAACACCACAGTAAAGTGTGCAGAGGCCGAGTGGAATTACAAATCTGGGAGGCATAGCGCACTATAAATCCCCAGTATTTATTATTTGTATTATTTATTTATTTAATTAAAAATGGACCTTGACATTGAAAAATGGTTTAACACATTTTACCAATGATTATGTTACTTCACAATAGTTGCAACATATGTGACCGTCCAGCCCGTATGAGCAGTAAATGCCAGAAACTTCATTTTGCGCTACAGGTGAAAACACATATCAAGGTCATAATTTGCTGAAAGTGATTTTTTGACAGATTCACAATCCTAGTGCTTACTACAAAATACCAGCAAAGTTTCATTTCAAGAAAATGATAGGAAATGTGAAATAAATTGGC
>JXSR01S046191.1:41335-57996 GCA_000969725.1 Ophiothrix spiculata
TTACTACAAAATACCAGCAAAGTTTCATTTCAAGAAAATGATAGGAAATGTGAAATAAATTGGCATATTGTTAAGACGATCAACATTAAATATAGGGCTTACTAATCTTTGAACGCACTTATCTCAGTTTTACGTTTTACTCCCTGACAACCTTTGACGGACCATAACTTGACTTCTGGAAATCGTGTGAAGTTCATTAAGGTGTCATTTTAATCCTTCATGGTCTTTGCAAATAATTAAAAAAGTGAAAATGACAAGAGCTGGCATTTACTGCTGTTTTGGGCTGGACGGTCACATATATGTGTGAGAATGTTATTCTCTAAAATCAGAGAGAATATTTAGCAAGGAAGACTTGAAACAACAATTTGTCGCCCTCCTGAGTGATGTAAGGAATAATAAACCACCTGCTTTATAAATTATGTGATAAAGTTTGTGGAAGATGTTACCGAGATGAAAATATTTTGACAGCAGTATAGAGAGGGAGATAAAAGAAATACAACCTAAGGCTCCTCATCTTTCAAGATTAGTGAACAAATCTGTTATGTAGGGTAACAAAAAGAGGAGAAAGTTGACCTACAAAATTGTGAATTGTATCATCTCAGTGTGGTGTATTGAAGATGTTGAAAGGACAAAATAAATGTGTTTGATGGCATCAGTTAGAGCTGAAATATTTGGGGTAATGAATTGGCAATGTGATGAGTGTTGACAGTGAGATGAGCTGATGCCTCTGTCATTAGTTACAGGATGGTTGTGTTGTTAGGGAAGAAGATGTGGAGGAGAATGGCTGATACAGTGGTATTTAGGTATGAGGTTATATAGGTAGAGGTGGCAGTGAAACCTTCGTTCATCCTTCGGACATTCGCTGGTGACATTTGCTCAGCCGTAACTTAAATGAAAAGTGAATGACTCCTACTATCCGTAAATATTGTAAAAACTTCATGAGAGAGAATATTTCTTCTTCTCAATCCCAAAGCCTTTGGTCAACTTATCTCAGGCCATTGGTTTGGACTGAGGCAGAATTGTTATCTATTTCTTCCACTGAGACCTGTTTGCATAGTCAACAAAGGATGATGTCCAAAATAATGAATCCGGACACTGATTCAGGCAAATTTAGTCAGAAAACTTGATCACATGAATATGGAGGGTTGATTAACAACAGACCTTGACATTGGTAATAAACCAAAGATTATTGCATTTTGTAAAGAGTTGTAACAGGACTTTATGGAGAATATATTCTCTGAAATCAGAGAGAATATAGATCAAATGAGATGTGATACAAACAAATTTGTCACTTAGAAACCACCTGCTTTATAATGTGCTATATTTTGCTGAAGATGTTACCGAGATGAAAATATTTTGACAGCAGTATAGAGAGGAAGATAAAAGAAACACAACCTAAGGCTGATCATCTTTCAAGATTAGTGAACAAATCTGTTATATAGGGTAACAAAAAGAGGAGATAGTTGACCTACAAAATTGTGAATTGTATCATCTCAGTGTGGTGTATTGAAGATGTTGAAAGGACAAAATTGACATGTTTGATGGCATCAGTTAGAGCTGAAATATTTGGGGTAATGAATTGGCAATGTGATGAGTGTTGACAGTGAGATGAGGTGATGCCTGTTTAAGGTTTACAGGATGGTTTGGTTGCTAAGGAAGATGTGTAGAGGAGAATGTGTGAGATAGTAGTATTGAGGGTTTGCTGAATGGATGATATAGGGGTAAGGAGAGTATAGAGGCTTTGCATGCTTTTATCGATTGATACCAAACAAAGGATTTGGACTGATGCCCGTAAATATGGCGTATCGCAGTCCATTCAACAAGATACTGTAATTAACCTTCTGATGATGGTGCATTTTTATTGATGGGACGATATAAAGTAATTGGTAATGGTCACACTTCTTTTGAATGCATTTGAGCAATCCGCCATATTCACGGTATGGGTCTCTATAGGATTTTATGATTGGTTAATTATGGTAATAGTACATCGTCACCTTGGAGTTCCTGCTAAGACCACATGCAATTGGTAGTTGAATTTGGAAACTGGCTTAAGAGATTTTTAAAAGTTCGTTTTAGCCAATTTTAAGCCTCGATGTGCGATTTTGGTTAAAGCACCTTTTTAACTTTGTTTAAATTGGTGCAAGCTTTTAAAACTTAAAAGGTAACACCAGTCCAGAGTGGTATCAACTGGAATTCAAGTTTACCAATTTGCTACATTTTTTTAGAAAGCAACAAAATTCTTCAGGGTATTCGTATATCTCTTGATTATGTCCATTAACTTTTGCATTAAACATTGATTTAGACATCTATAGTACCAAATCTGACATCATCTTGGCATTTTGTATTGTAGCTTTGTGACAAGTATTAGACTTATTAGACAACCTTCAAGTTATCAATTACTGTGCTGATGAAATGTTACAAATTATTAGCAAGTATTGTAAAAGCGGAGACATTCAAATTGTTAATATTCTGTTGGACGCACTGATGTCACAGACTAGAATCCTGTCCTCTGATTGGTCAATTGAGGCTGTTCCCTGTTACTTCCTGGCGGGAAACATTGCATCGGAGGTCAATGAAAAAGTCTACAAAATTTACATTTTCAGCTAAATTACCTTTCTTTGATATATTGTTCAAAAATGTGTCTTTAATCTTTATTATAAGTAAATATTAACCCTAACCCAACTAGAACTCACTAAAGCTCACTGTCAAAAAACACCAAAATGCGCCTAAGTCCAAATACGTCATAGACACGGGTTGCATATGGGGACGAAATCGCTGCCCGGGCAGCAGCCCCATGGTGGCCTGCTAGTGGTGTGCCTCGCTTGGGAAGTCAGAGGTCATGGGTTCAAATCCCAGTCAAAACATGCTTTTTTCTACTGTGACGTAGTTGGACTTAGGCTAGAAAACGGAGCACCTCTCCATTCAGGGTTAGGGTTAATCATGCTTATTGGGATGTGCACTAACCCTAACCCAACCAGAACTCACTAAAGCTCACTGTCAAAAAACACCAAAATGCGCCTAAGTCCAAATACGTCATAGACATGGGTTGCATATGGGGACGAAATCGCTGCCCGGGCAGCAGCCCCGTGGTGGCCTGCTAGTGGTTGGCCTCGCTTGGGAAGTCAGAGGACATGGGTTCGAATCCCAGTCAAAACATGCTTTTTACTACTGTGACGTAGTTGGACTTAGGCTAGAAAATGGAGCACCTCTCCATTCAGGGTTAGGGTTAATGAATCAGAGCGGAAACATAATATATCGTGGAAATATCGGTTCACTCCATAGACATCGCACAGTATAGTAAGTTTCACTCCAGTATCAATGGACTGAGTACGCCAAATTCAACAACTGCGTCCGACAGAATATTTGGTATTTATCCACTTTTCATTTTTATCATGTATAACCATGTATTTCTGTCTCTACTGTGCTTCCACTCCTGGATCTGACATTGAATTAATAGTATTGCATTAGACAAGTATAGCAAGTTTCCTGACATCATAGTGACATTGGTATTGTGGCTCTGTGACAAATATGAGACAACCTTCAAGCTGTCAATTACTGTTCCAATAGCATACCTTTATAACAAAATCTTATTTGGGAAATTAGTATTGGTGTCATGCTGAAATGATGATATTTCAAAAGATATGATAATCAAATTGATTAATTGGTATACCTATTTTCTATATGTATTTACATAACAACCTCCTCCCCAGTGTTGCATATTTTTTTGCCTCTTAGGGTGCGATCACATAGAACTATACTATACGCTATACGGGCACGTTTGTCCTATCTGTAGGACCTTCATTTTTTCTGTGATACTATCCACGTTATAAATTCATCATCACTGATCTGTTTATACAGGAAGTCATTTCAGAAAGCCCTCTGATCTCACCCTAGAAAAGACATATTGTTTTTAGGGTGAGATCAGTACGCTAGCTAGCTCTAGTGATTGTGGATTTACATTGTGGGTAGTATCATGAAAAATAAAGGTCCTGTTGATTGGACAAACGTGCCGTATAGCGTATAGTATAGTTCTATGTGATCGCAGCCTTAGGAGTAAACGAGAAATAACTTAAGGGTTTAACCTCACAAAATGCATTTCAGAGTCAAAGATCAATTAGTTAAAAATAAATTATACACATACATGTTGAAATAGGAGGCTACACCTTTAATGGTATTTAATTAGATATTCATAGCATCAATCCTGACATCATGTTGGTATCTGCATTGTAGATTTGTGACAATTATTAGACATCTTTCAAGTTATCAATTACTGGTCCTATGACATGCTTTTGTTACAAATTCTTAACAAGTATTGGGAAATAATTATCCATATCTTGCCAACAAGAGATGATTTTAATGGTAGAAACCATACACACCTTATCATAACCATCAGTTTGTATCATTTTAGAAATTAATGTTTTGAATATTTCTTGATTGATTTGCTTGTAGAAAACTTTTTGTTTGCTTTTGTTTAAAATGAAAGCACAAAATTTTGTTGGCCTATATTTCATTCTTTGTCTTTACCAGCGTCCGAAAAAAGGAAAAGAACATGGTTGCTCTACAGACGCATTAACATACAGCAAAAAAAAACCTTTACAAAAATACATTCTCAAAACGGGGCTTTCCGTAGTCTTGTCACCAGCCAATAATACCCTCGTTGGAAAAAAAAGAAGGGTGCTTTGCATATGGTCAACTTCCTTGGCACAAACACTGTGATTGAATGCTGCAGTTTTAGTTTTTATGCCTCCGCCAGAGGCATTATGTTTTCTGGTTGTCCGTCCGTCCGGGCTCATTTCTCAGAACTGGTGTGGCGTATAGCAATGCAAGTCGGTGGAGTGGTGGTCAGGGTGGCTAGTAACTTTCTCTGAAAGTTTTGGCGCAAAATATGCATATTTAGTCGTTTTTTAAGCAGAAAATATGTGATTTTTCTGGGATTTTTTGTCCGTCCGTCCGGGCTCGTTTCTCAGAACTGGTGAGGCGTAGAGCGATGCAAGTCAGTTGACTGGTGGTAAGGGTGACAAGTAATTTTCTCTGAAAGTTTTGGCGCAAAATATGCAAATTTAGTCGGTTTTTAAGCAGAAAATATGTGATTTTTTGTGATTTTAGGGACTTAAAAATTTTCCGAAAGGGGTATTTGCTAAAACTCCACCCCTTCAAAATTTTAACCCCACCTTATTTTGATTGGTGCATCACATATGCGATAATCGGCTCGATCGGCCATTTAATTAACGAATATGATGCGTTTTAAGATGGGGCTCTTACATGTAATTTTATTGAATCTCATAGATGAACTTGGCCATATCTCCTAAACGAAGGAGAATCGCATGCCCTACTTTAATGATATTTAGTGACTGGGTAGACCCGGAGCCAAACTCAATCCAGCAACAATTTTGGAGCAAAATATGCTAATTAAGTACCTAATTTGCATAATTTATGCATAAAATGGTTTAAATGGCATATTTTACAAACCGTCCACCTTACATTCATGAAATTTAGTGGGTAGGTGGGGATAGAGCTGCGCTTGTGCCAATTGCAATTTGAGCGCAAAATATGCTAATTAAGTACCTAATTTGCATAATTTATGCATTAAATGTAGCATAATTTATGCGTGAAATGCTTTAAATGGGATATTTTACAAACCGTGCACCCTACATTCATGAAATTTAATGGGTAGGTGCGGATAGAACTGCGCTTATGCCAGCTGCAATTTGAGCACAAAATATGCTAATTAAGTATCTAATTTGCATAATTTATGCATAAAATGTTGCTTTTTTTTCAACTTTGTCCGATTTCAAAGGTTAAGGTGTCAAATTGTTCATCACGGACCAGCGATCAAAAGTGTCAATGGTGACCCCATCGTCCTACCTTTCCCTAGGGGTCAAAGGTCAAAAGAAAGGTCAAATATTCAACTTTGTCCGATTTCAAAGGTTAAGGTCTCAAAATGTTCGTCTTGGACCAGCGATCAAAAGTGTCAATGGAGACCCCATCGTCCGACCTTAAACTGGGGGTCAAAGGTCAAAAGAAAGATCAGATTTTCAACTTTGTCCGATTACAAAGGTGGAAGGCGGAGGCATCGTGATCGACACTCTGTGTCGAGAACCGTGCGGCCCGAGAACCGTGTATTCTAGTTTTTGTCTGAAAAGTTCCAGGTTTGATAAAAACATGCATAAAATGTGTTTTGACTTTGAAAATTAATGGTTGTCTGCCAAACAACTACATTAATTTAGGTTGTTCTGCACTAGATTTGGTTGTACAAGACAACTGGAATTTCAAACGCTGCTCTTCACACTGGTCCTGAATAGCATGGCTTTGATTGTTCTACAGTTGTCAAATGTTTTGAGATTTTTTTTCTTTTTGCTTATCACTGCAAATAAAGTAACATTGACTTCTTCCATCATTTTTCATCACAGAACATCACAATCAAATATATAGTCTGAACCATGTCAGAGAATATTCATGGTGATGTTGAGACTGGTGACAAGAAGGCTGACATTCCTTCAGACAAGTACCATATTTGAGATGAGACATGCTTTTGTAAAGTAGAATTCAAGAAAAGAATGAATATTCATAACAGCATTTATTTTTAAGTTTGAAAAAGAAACATTGAGTAAAAAATATAGCTGGTATCTATGTATTTTACAGTGTTTTAAGTATGTGTTTGTAAATAGAAAATTTACATTTTCTTGAAAAAGAAATGTACATTTTTTTCTGCAAAGAGAGAGGGGGGGCATAAGTTTTTTTAGTACTTGAGGGTGGGAGGGACATAAACATTTTTGTTAGTACTGGAAGGAAGGAATTACTGTAAAGAAGGTTATTTTCGCAAGGGTTTAATTTTCCAGATTATGTAGGTCTATGTAATGAAGCTTTAAAACGCTAATTTAACATACACGAAAAGGTTGTGATTGTCTGGGTTCGCGTAAATTTCTGATTGGGAAAATATACCCATTTACAGTAGTTTCTGTGGTCAAAAAGAGAAAGAGGGATTACATGAAAATGCTTTCTGCCAAAATACATCCTCCTTCCCCTCCACCTCCACGCATCAGTAGTGATGATTCTCTAATATGTCAAAGTACATAGTTGATTTTTCTGGCACTTAACAGACATTTTTGCAGGGATAGAAATTCAATTTAAGAATTATGTAGTAGTACAAACAGTTGAATGAATTGCTTTTACAAGGTGATCAATTTTGCAAAATTCAACTCGTGGAAAAATTCTGTAATTCAAACCCTCTCAAAATTGAGTACGTTTGCAGTAGTTTTTATGTCGATAGAGGAGAAGGAAAGGGTATATAACAATTTGATTGAATGATCACACAAAAGAAGTGTAATACTTGAGAAAACATGGAATAAAGAGTAGGCAAAGATGTTTTGATGTGTGCCCTAGTTCTTAGAGATTTGGAGATTGGCACCGATTGGTATGAAATTATTGTATATATTGGATTAATGCCCAAAACATTAATATGAATATTCAAAATATCATTAGTATTCCTCCGCAAAAAACAATGTAAGAGACAAGGATGTTTGTTATGATTAATGCATTCATGGAGTTTATCTTTTAAAAATACAAAATTAGAAATGATATTTCCGGGATACTATAGATGACTTAAAGCTTGTAGTAAAGTTGAGGGTTGGAGGGGAATAGAGTGTTGGTGGGGGGATATATTTATGGAAGGTACAGATTTGTGCTATCTCCAAGACCCTCTTTTCAAGCCACCTCTTCGGCCCACCAAGATACCCATTACTAGTTTAGTTTGGTGCTTAAGACCCTTGTTTCCAAAGAGAGTGGTCCAAAAAATTATTTCATTTGTTATGAATTTTCAGTTCTAATAATTTTTATGGAAAACAATCAGTTTGTAAAAACATTTTGAAAATTTTTAGTTCTTAAGGTCCTTTTTTTACCAATTTGATATTGAATTCCATATGACCCTAAGTTGAAAAACCAGTATGCCGGGCCAGTATGGCACAAAAGTTCTGAGTACCCTTCTCCCGGGATAAGGGAAACAATTGCATGTCTCATCAATGTCATGATTGTCATGAATCCAATCTGAGCATGTCATGTGGAACATGGCGAGATGCTGACAACATTGTCTCAAACTGGTCTGACAATAACAAAATCAGGTCAGGGGAAAATTTAACTGTGTACACTCTAAAATAAATGATGCCAGACATTACTTGGGTTCTAAAGATCCTTATTTTCAACTAGCTGGCCCGGATGTGTTTTTAAGCTTGATTTTTGTAAATTGGAAGCTCTACATGTATTAGTCAAATTTTATGGAAAACAATCAGTTTGTAAGACCTCAATTTTTTGGGGAAAAAAAAAAGTTCCGTAGACCCTATTTCTGACCAAAATTCAGTTCCGTAAGACCCTACGAGAGGTGATCAAAAAAACTTTGTTCTTCTACCTAAGACCACAAACTTACTGAACACCCTTCGTTACTAAACCAGTATAACACATACCTACCAAAAAATTTGAGTACCCTCCTCCTGGGATGAGGGAATCAATTGTATGTCTCATCAAATGTCTTAACATGTCATACAGAGCATGGTGAGATGCTTACTAAATTGTCTCAATCAAACTTATGACAACTGTTCTGACAAGAACAAAATCAGGTTGAGGGAAATTTTACTTATGTACACTGTAAAAGAAAATTGACATCAGCTATTTGACCACTTAAAGTTTTTTGAACACATCATGCATGAACATAACTTGATAAATATTCGTTGTTGTAGTGATAACATAAAAGTGTATGTAACTGTAGCAACCAGTTCAGACTATACACATAGCTCACAGCGATTACAGAACAATTTCCTTGCACTTGGTGCTTTTTGCATGGGGAATTCAAATTGATACCATGTGAGCCACATGAATAGTTTGGATCAGTTGTTTGGGAAATTTGTCAGATTATGACATCACTTAGTAGCAAATTGTTTTGCTAGGATGCCTTTTCAGCATGTCGGGTGTTTATAAGGAGAACATTGCTAAACACCACAGAATTTGATGCTTCTTGCATGCCATTTTGAAGCTTCTGTTTGAACATATTTGGTATACCACGTGAATCAAAAAAAATTGTACACGGATTAAAACTGATCTTAACCTTGATAAAAGCACCAAATCATAAATTTCTTGTTATTGTAGTAAAGCAGATTTAATAAGCTTTCAAATGCAGAAAAAATGATAGAAATCGGATGAAAGATAAAAAAGATATGACTAATTTTGGAAGTACGTCTCTTTTTCTTCCATTCCAATGGGATTTACACAGTTAAGCAAGATATTACATATCACAATTACGGGTTATGGCTTTATGATTAAAGCTGAGACATGCTTACAAAATTGGTCATATCTTTCTTATTTTTCATCTGATTTCTTATCATTTTTTCTGTATTTGAAAGGTTATTAAATTTGCTTTACTACAATAATAAGAAATTTATGATTTAGTGTTTTGATCAATGTGAAAATCAGGTTTAATCCGTGCACAAATTTGTTTGATTCACGTGGTAATGCAATTTGTTTTAAGTTTGTAAACACTTGCAAACCTTTCTGACTTGTTCTAGTGATCAAACGGTGTTGAATAAAAAAATGTGATGGCAGATTGAGAATACATTCTTTGTTTAAATGAAAACATTTTATAAATTAAGGTCTGTATGTTCAAAAGATGTTTAAGAATTAGACCGGGTGTAAAGCTAGACCGGGTCTAAGTCAAAATTATTACTGCCATAAAAAGACCTTTAGTAGCATTTTAGACCTGCAACAACTTTCAAAATTAAAGATTCAAGTTTAAATCACACCAACAATACAAAATGTTACTATATTGGTCTAGGAAAATATATTTAGCTGTGATACAAAATTTGACTTTAGCCAGTCTAACTTTGAACCTGGTGTAAATCTTTAACTTCTTTTGCCTAGGGGTCTATTTTTTAAACCATCCTCAAACCAGCTCTGGAGGATACTGTAATCCTTATTTACCTTTAGTAATAGAAGCCATAAAATTTCTATTAGATGTAAAATCTTGATGTGATTGGCCAAAAACAAATGGACAATGGTGCAGTAAATGCTGCTTGTAAAGGGGATTTTTCTCTTCTGAACTAAAAGATATGCTACAAATAAACATATTTCATAAAAGTTTCCTCCATTCGTCAGAAGATATTATTGTATTGGTTGTAAAGATATCATAAATATTCAAAACATGATATTATTTTGAAGACCAACAAAGATTTTACTGATTTAAAAGTAGATGCAAAAATATGCTCGTTAAATTTAAGTTCTATAATAGCAGCTTTCTGCATTAGATGTAAATCATGGCTTCCTATCTATAAAAAAACTATTCAAAATAAAATTTTATGAAAATGAAAATTTATGCAAATAAAGAAAAACAAGACCCAAAGAATGTTTTGACTGTGTGTCCTACATATGATAAATAAAGCAGGACAGGAAATTTTTGCCACTGAATTATGCGACATGGTTTTATAGAGTGACATGTTTTGTTTAGGAATAAATATTCATATTATGATGTCGAATTTTTGAAAATTGAAATCTAGAATTACTGAGAAGTAGACAAAGAGGTTTTGATAAGTGGCCTAATTATGGAAAATATTGTGTCGATGATGAAGAACTTGATAAAGGCACGGATTTTATTTCATGCTAAACAAAATAAATCAGATTTGCTTAAAATAGGTATTTGTAATCGGACAACAATGGGTATATAGGAATAAACGTTTAACTAGTTGCCCTACTTTATTACATTTTATTGTTATGGTTTTTTTTGGAAAAGAATTGGCACTACGTTTCAGAGTTTTATGAAGTAGTTTATGGTTCTAAAATGAATATTCGCATCCATTTGAAAGTTGAATCGGAGCACTTTAGGTCAGACATTTGGTCTACATTGAATAGTAGTGGCTGTATGTTTTGTTTTTCAATGTAGAAATAATCAATGTTGGTACTTCATCTTCTGCCAAAGATTAAATCATTTTACATTTGTTACGTTACCACTAGAAGGGTGCCTTTACACTGTGACGATTTGGAGGTAACGACAAGCAAAGTAGACCTGCGAATTGCAGTTTCGAATTTTACGCCCGTCATCGTTGGTTAAAGTCAGTTAACGCTCACACACGCTGCTAGCCACACACACTATCGTTACTATCAGTCGTTTTCAGTTACAACTTTTTTGTTGCAAATACGTAACCCTACGTCAAAACAAGTCGTCACAGTGTAAGCGCACCATTAAGTGGCCAGTGTCTTGGTTATACTGATCACCAGAGCTGAAATGTTCATAATTCTTCTCCAAGCTTACAAGATACCTAGTTATTTCTCATGTATTTTTTGTTTAATACATCAAGCTTCTATGACATATTTCGAGAGTCTAGCCATTGGAGCAACTTTATCCTTGAAGAGGAATTGAAGCTCAGGCCAGGCCTTTGACTTTTTATTCCCATACGGTCATTTCAGGGATGTACACTCTGTCGGGAAATTTCACTCTCTTAGAATTCTGAATTTCATGAAACCATCTCAACATTGATTTGTGCATATTATGATGAACATTGAGGGCAGCTACAGTTCCAGTTGAGTAAGATCGCCATCATCAACATCGAGTCTTGGCCGGTTTTTATTAATTAAAGTTTTTATTTTACAATTAAACAAAATGAAAATAAAGAAAATTCTCATTAAATATTTCAATATAGCACCTCAAATTTGCATAAAGCTGTGTGAGAATTGGAGTCACAATTTCTATTAAGCGTCATCTCCTATATTCATCCTCCATGATCGGACTGCTTGATGATATTACTGCACATGGCCACCTCATGTCATGAACAAAGTATATCCAAATGTCAACAGGAAAATCTTCATTTGAATAAAACCAATGATACTTTGCAGTTAATTGGAAAGAAGTGGTATTACTCAAGTAGATATTCACCTCAATTAAAGAAATATAAATTCATCTCCAAATGGTTATTCATGATGTGCCAATCAGAGGACAAATCTGGAGATATCAACTTTACTGACTGTCCTAGTTATGGCAAATATCAAGTACTCATATGTTAGGAAAATATGAAGATATAAGAATCATAATTAAGTGCTAAAGAGTACAGAGCTGAAGTCTGTTTAGAATTCTGTTCTATGTTTAGAACAGAGGTTCTCAATTTGAAAATGTGACTTGCGCCAACTGATGTAACTTGATTACTTCATAAATGAAGAAAACTCTGCTAATAAGGCCAAGTAACAAAAATAGCCAGTTGATCGTCCCCTCCCTCTCCAATTTTGGACGCCAAACTTTTCGGAAAAGTCCAGACGATCAACTGTTTATTTTTTGTAACTTGGCCTAAATGATTTTTTACATTCTTGAGGCAGTCACCAATGAAGATCACCTAATCAGACATATTGGTATATGAAAAGGAACCAGGTATGGGCTAAAATAATCCTGAATATAAAGACACTTAAAATTGAAAAATATTGTCATGATCATGTTTGTAAAGATGACATTTTTTATTGCTGCAATCTACATGCTTGTGCTGCAAATAACCGTGGAGTCTTCATGACTTAACCAAACTGGGAAATGTGTCCCAAGTCCTTCAAAGCTTTGAATACTCACTTCTAGAAAGGTATTGCATGGATTTTATTTATTTTTCCACCAAAGCAAGTAGAGACTTCATACATTATTGTCACACACTTACATTGCCTGGTGTTTTTTGAATTATGTGGCATTGAAATTTTGATAACTTCATTGTGGGACACACTGTACATCACTGAGTAAAACATGATATACACTTCCAAACATTTCAAAATGGCATCAAAACTGAATTTTCACTGCAAACAACTGACGCAAATAAATTTACCCTCAAAATGCAAACAAATGCGGCAGCAGACATAAAGTTTGACTTTTCTCAACTCCAGTTTGCATTGATGCAAGTAGTATTACTTTGTGAGATTGATAATTGACATGCTCAAAACATTCAGTTTCAGTTTATCACAAGATTCCCACTTCAAAGTCCTGTGTACTTATCGCGTTTAGTGTGAATTCAATGTAAGACGTAGGCCCCACCAAAAAAAATGATTGTTGTGTTCTCCTCAAGTGGAATTTCTGGATAATTGAGTCGGTCGGTCAGAATTTTTTTTAAAGCACCAAAAGTGTCAAATTTGGGTAATTTTTTCTCAAAAACACCCAATCTGAGCAAAATTTGGTGCTTAACCCTAACACTTTGAAGCACCTCTTCAAAAACTATCTCCTCAGAAATTTTAAGGTCAAAAATCACGGGTTTTCACCTGGATTCGAACCCGGGACCTCTCGCTTCCCAGTCCGATTATCACTATGTCAAGCCACTGAGCAGGCGCTGCCATGGCAGCGATTCTGTGATCATAGCTGACTCCTGTCTATGACGTATTTGGACTTACGGGCGATTTTCTTGATTTTGTGGAATGGGATTTTGTGAGGTTCGGTGGCGTTAGGGTTAATACTTTTGTTTTTGACTAGAGTCGGTTGCTGAGGGCAACACAACAGTTTTTTTTTTTTTTTGGGGGGGGGCCTAGGAGTGCCACTCAATAAACTTTGCATAAGAATAAAACCAAATAGTTTGACTAGTTTACTCAATTAGCAATGATTAGAATACCTGAGATAACTTAACCCAAAATGTTCTCTTATTTCCATGATATAATTCGAGCACTAAACTCTTTAATCTTAGCTCACGTTCCAATCTGTTATTTTTAACTGGATAACGTTAATGCTAATCCCGTTAAAGGAAATTTTGCTTTCATATTTTTCCACTTGGCTTTCATAACGTCATAATTCGGCAGATATGGGTCTGATGTAATCATGTGTGACATCCGGACACAAATCAGAGTGCAGATCTAGGTCACACTATATATCCTAATCCCCTCGAGGCTAAGTTCATTACTAATCAATAATGCATGTTAGCTTTAGCAGTGACTGTATTGCTCTGGGTATCAAGATTCATTTCTAGGTCAATTCAAGATAAATACATGCATTAGCAGTGCAGTGAACTTTGCATTGAGATGGAGAGTAGATTGGATGTTATTGGAAAAGAAAGCAATCAAAATGTCAGGGAACATCATATTGTCATATTTTTCCTTCGTTTTTTCACCCTATTTCTAATTTTTTTTCTATCTCCATTAAATCTTAACCTAGTTTCATCTTATTAACTAATCCAGTAATATCAATAACGATTTAACCAATTGGGTTGTATCTCGGTCACATTTTTATCATTAGTGTTTCTTTTTTTCTTTTCTTTTTTTGAAAGAAAATACACTAGAAACACATTTGAATTTTTTTCTATGAAAATTAAGTTGTGTTGGTTTAATTATTTTCGGTCTAATTAACGCCTAGGGATGTCAGATCAGTCATCCATCGAATCTAATAAAGCTGTTGAAATGCTATATTTTTCCTGTAATTAATGAAAAGTGAAGATTTTTAAATTTTATTCATTTTCAAAATTATTTTGGGATAAGGAGCAAAGTATTTTGTATTTGGTCAATATTCTACCATTTATACTAAAACTAAAATTCTCAACTAGATGTATTGATTTAGGGGACCGTTCATTATTTACAGGGGAGGGGGGGCCGGGAGAAACATAGGGGGGGTCATGTGATTTTTATTTGGTCGATAGGGGGGGTTGTGTAAATTTTTTGTGTTAAGCAGGGGGGGTCATGTAAAACTTTATCTCTTGTCTGATGTTTGACCAATGTAAGCCTGATTTTGACATTTTAAGGTAAAAATTCTAAATTTTTAGCGCGCTACGCACGCATTTATACTTACAAACAAATGTGTTTCAAGTTCTTGCAAAGTTTACACAAAAATGTACACGGTATCAGAATAACCTTCATTCTAAGGAAAGACTAAGAAATTAAGCGAAAATAACCCAATTTGTCTGAAAATTTTTGCGCGCATTGCGCGCGTTAAATTTTTTGCGCGCTACGCACATACTAATTTGTTTCAATCCCCCTAGAAATTCGTCTTTGACACCCCAGAAATGAGATGCTGGTGCCACTGCTCTACCACTGAATGTCCCCATTTTGTTCTGTTGGAAGCAATTGCGTATCATCTTTGACTTACTCCAACTGAACTTTAAAGGCAAATGCAAATATATAGCAAATATGTGTGCACAAAGGATGTTCTAAATGGTCTAGTAAAAACAATTTCTTCTCCACTAAAGAAGGTGCATCAAATCTGTTGAAAGCAAGGAATTTAAAAGGGAATTCGGTGCTCGCAGCCAATTTGATCTGACTGCCGTGTGATTGTGAATCCCTTGCCCCAATACAGATACAGGGCTTTTTGAATTGCATGATTCGGGGGAACATGCCCTTTTACAAGGGGGGGTCATGTAAAATTTATGAGCGGAATAGGGGGGGTTGCATAATTTTCGATGCTCGAATAGGGGTGGTCACGAAACTTTTCAGATCAGACCCGCAACTTCTCCCGGCCCCTCCCCTGTAAATAATGAACGGTCCCTAGGTATTCAACAACGATGTGTGTATATTTTAACCACCCAAGCGTGATAAAAATACGCCAATGCTTCGGATGCAGAGTTGTTGATTTGCTATGATCAACTCTGTAGCATGTACGTTTCAATACCTTTCAACAATGAAATTCTTCCTGAAAACGTATAAATTAAATTCTAAATGTTTTCAATGTAACAAATACTTACAAATCTTCATAAAAATATTTAGAATCTGAAGTAAATGTTAGTTTTAAAATGTTTGTTGCTTTGTCATTTTTAACTGTTCCCAACACCAGTCCTTCCATGCATTCAAGTTCTCGACTCGCACTGTTTATCTTTTTGTTTTTTGTTTTTAAATTAATTTATGTTTTAACATATTAGCTTTGAAAATTTACAAGTAAAAATTCAGGTGTCACTTTTTGTGCCTACCACAAGGAATTTAAAAAGGGGAATCGGTACTCGCCACCATTTAAATCCTATGGAACAACATCCATCTTGGATTGTCGCTCATGGAGGGTGAGTTATTGTACCTCTGGCATTTTACGGCTCTTTGTGCCTCTTTTCGAGTTTCTTCGCAACGGATTAGCGGGAAAATTGGCGTACTTTGATCAAAGCAAGTCGCAATACACGTTACTTGAAATGCAGACATGGTTTACGCATGAAACAAAATGCACACACTGTATATGCGTCAAGTGAAGATTTAGGCCTACGTGATCTGCCTGGATATCAGGCCAAACTCAAAATATATCCCGAGGTACAATAACTCTGCTCCATGAGCGACACAAGATAGCAGTGTATCCCGATTCCCCTGTAAAAATTCCTTGGTCTATACCAGGGATAATTTTCAGCCTCTTCCCAACCCTTGAAGACATTTCTAGATATGGCACTGCTCCCTACACTTCTGACCATGCCCCAGGATCAGGCCCAGTGCTTCTTAATTTGTGGTATTGGCACCAAATTTGGTGATGGTTGGTACTTGTACTCCTCTTACGGTACAGCATTAGGAAAGAAGAACGCATTTGGTGAGATGCTGTACAATTTTCTCATTAATGTGTATCCTGCTGTTTGGTTTCACGGGGTTTCCCCAAATTGAATGTTATTTGTCAATGTTGTTTATGAGTTTCTTATGAAGGTAAACGTACGGGGATTTCCCTCCTCCACTCCTCAGGCCATCATACGGACTGTAATTAATATAAATGGAAGCCATTTCAAGCAATA